>JAUYWV010130023.1:0-11175 GCA_032274565.1 Nematoplana nigrocapitula
AGAGAAGGACGCCACGACTAACAGCCGACGACTGCCTCTACTGGGTTGGCTAGGAAGAGTAACCGGAGGAGTGAAACCCCTTGAGCGCTCAAATCATTGCAAAAACAACGAAGAGAGAAGGACGCTATGACTGTCAGACAACGACTAACTTTTCTGAGTTAGCTGGAAAGAGTAACTGGGGCAGTGAAACCACTTGAGCGCTCATCTCGTTTCAAAAACAGCGAAGAGAGAAGGACGCTATGGCTTCCGCCTACGGCTTTACTCTATCACGGTACTACAATTCACTGATAATAATAACTAAATCGGTTATCGAATATTCTCCTTAAAATACCTGACGGAAGACTCGTGGTTTGCTTAAGTGTGTTGTAATGTTATAATCTACAACATAATTTTGTAATTTCTCATACGGAAATACAATCCGTGATAACTACAGTACAGTATATACGGCGAAGAAATAGTCGGCCAGCTGCGGAAATTGAAACGCTCTTGTTTCCTGACTGGTTACAAGAGAGACAATTCTTATCTAACTAAGATAAGCTGTTTATTGAAAGGTCACCATTCTGCGCACATTAAATGCGCCGAAATTATTCAAACAGTGATGCATAATTGGCGGTTTGAACCGACAAGTTTTTGTAGCCTGTGCATTATGCATCGAGTGTCCAAGAAATATTTTTGACACTATATATTGATATAATACCTCACGTATTTACCCTAAATTCCGGCTGACGCTTTAGGGAATTCATGTTTAAAACCTAATTGTCCTAATAAATGAGTACTCTATGTACATACATTATATCATGCACACATCATGTACACTCATTGGCTAATTGAGATTTAAATTTCTGTTCTATACATCTACAGTACATTCGTTGTGGGAGATGTCGGTAGTGGTGATGGATAGTTTGTGTGCATTGAAACAAAGTAAAATGAGAGACGTTTACGAGTCTAATTAATCCTAAAAATTACAAATGTACTTGTACTTATTCAGTACATTTCAATTTTGATATAGTACTTCTGTTTAGCAAATTGTACTAGAAAAGGGGACAAAATGTCCGAACTAGATTTATGAAATTATAAAATGGATTATATTTGGTATAAGGTTTTAACTAGATAGACTTTCTCCATTTGCCAATAGTTTGTGTCTGGATGGCAGTTGTAAGTGCTCTGGGATATCTTGCATACAAATGAAGATGTGAATACATACAGTAGTTAGATGATATTGAATTGCCAGAAAAAAGTGATTTATTAGTCCGGAAAATTCGTTATTGCGGTTCTATATATCGTAGGTCTTACCATACAACCGTTGATGAATGTCATCCATATACGCAGCATAGGGCTGTCAAACGTTGATTTGTGAGTTAAATTTATTTTGTGTAACGAAATCATGTGTAGAATTCCGAAATCTAATTCAGTATCAACGAGGAAGCTGACACCGAGTATTTGTACAGTCTATAACGAACGCTTTTAGAACGCGTGACTATAAAGAGTTTGCCCGCCAACTGAACATCAAAACAAGTAATACTGGGAGGCGATAGTCAATCGCACCAACAAACGCGAAGGTCAAGTTTACTTAGAGTTATCATAAATGCCTCATATCATAATGGCAGTGCTCCAAGTATCAATAAACTGTTGAGTTAACTATTTTTCGTTTTCGGATTCTCAATTCAACAAACTTCTATAGTCAAATTTTCAAACAAATATAAGATTTATTGCCTTATATAACCATCAAGTTCCCTCAAGTCGAGTTCGACTTCTGCTGACCACACGAACAAGACTTCTCCAGCCAGCTTTATCGTCCGCCTCCCTCGCCAAGTTCCCAATTGTTTCTGTTGGCATCCAGCGAGATAGCCTCCAAACAGCGTAACTGCGGCCTGTCTCGTTTTCTTTGCGCTTCTTTGTAATCAATTTTTCCAAGTTGTTGCCATCTCTTCGGATGATGTGGCCAAAGTATAGCTGAGGCGATTCTTTAACAATTACGCTTCAAGGAAGATGTCCGATTGAATTTCGCCGAGCCCACTTCGGTTCGTCCTTCTTTTCGTCCATGGGATTCTTAGCTTTCGTCTCGACATACCCAAAGTTTGAAGGCATCAATTTTCTTTCTATCGTATTATTATTATTATTATTAATAAACAAAGTATGTTAGACTGCAGTGTGAAAAACATGCGTAATGATAAGTGCAAAGTACACTACATTAATAGTTCGGGGGTTTTTCTTCTTACGTATTTCAATCAAAATTTATATGTGTTAGTATGCCTGACGATTCTCACTGTTAAGTGAAAGCAATAAGCAATGTTCTGTTAATTATTGATCATTCCTTTAATTTTCTAAACCTTTACTGTATACCCTTTTATGATAATCACGCCTCCTATATATATGGGTTATTTTGTAGTATACATATAACTGTGCGTACACGTAGGGATCGAAACGATGATTGAGAAAATATATACAATCATCAGAAAATGTTTTTTAAAGATTTGTAAAACCATCAATATATGGATTGATCTATTAAAAAAGCGTTTTTAATATAACATTAGACAGGTAAGTTAGATGTCTATGTATTGGCTTTGAATTTCTATAGATTAGATCAATAAAAGCCATATGTCTATTTTAAACGAATTGATAGGTGTTGCGAATTTTATTAATATGGAGAATATAGTAAACGTGACGTTTATATCTTTTAATTGACACTTGTAGAAAAGATAATTATAGGTGCTGCCCGAAGCCATATTTTTATCCTTAACGTCATGGAGGAAGAACCTTTGAAAATAATATAAATCGTCATAAAAGAGTTTTCCGAAAGAGAACGTGAGTTCTACACATCACGCAAAGATGGATCGGGGAAAAAGAAGACTGAAGTCAGGAAAAATATAAAAAATCTGATGCCAAATTTATAACTTTAGTTGCTGTAAATTTCAATGGACTGTGTACCATTTTAAAATTCAAAATGAAAAGAAACCATCGCTTCAGATGTGTATATCGAATTTGTTAAAGGATGTATTTAAGCAATTTGATTCCTATGAGTGAGAACAACATCATAATGAAATTTCGATGCACAATAACGCTAGATAATACTGCTCATTTTTTAATGATATCTAATATCATGTTAAAAACGCAATTTTTATAGAGTAGATTTTATTTTACATGCATATTTCTAAGTGAACTTTAGGAAACAACAATTACCAAAACCGGTATATTGTATGACTGTACCTACCGGAGAAACTGGTCTGCCCAGATTGCCATTTCATCGCGACATTCTCCCCCACATCTTTTCTATCGTTGCTGTGCTTGAGTTTCCCATCGGAGGCGATCTTCTTGGCCCAGGCTTGCGCGGCCTTCGCCAGATCTTTGCCGTAGACCAGCGCGTCCACCCCGTGGACCGATCGATACGCGTTGTGCGCTTGCAAACACTCCGCATTGAATTCGTCGGCCATTTTCTTTTTTTCTTTTGCCTGATTCCTTATTGAATTCTACTAAAACTGTTGCACGGAAAAAGCGCACCGACTGTCTTGCTCCTTATATATACAACTACAGCAGTATTGTACTGTATGTGGGGGTCGGAGTGTGCCTGGTGGCACAGCGCAGTACTTGAGGAGAAGCGTAGCGCGTGTAGATCTGTGTAGAGTTCAATGTACTGTGGTGTTGTACACACTCAGATCAGTGCAATCGCACGCTGTTGTTGTTGTGTTCCGATGATCGCCCCTCACAGCAACACAACAATCCTTTGGGAACACTACTGTAGCACCACCACTGCGCTGTGCAGCCAACGTTCCTGGAGTGCACTCTGCACCACCATCTATTATACTGTAGAGGAGGGAGGCGGGGAGCACAGTCGCTAGGCAAATGGGATTAATATTTCCCATCTGTATAGTATTCTCCAGCAGACAGGAAATCATTAATCTTTCAGACAGGCTGCTTCCCTCGACGTGATCAAATCTATGACCCAATGTGTATTATTCATATTGGGACTTGGGAGTTCAGTGCGAGTGTGCCGGCAAGGACTAGGGTGGGATGATTATTTGAGTGGTGCCACAAATTAAACCGCAAACGGTTTCTGCACTGGTTCAACTTCAACGGATCATAAAGAGAACAATCAATGGAATAGGCCACATTTGAACATAATTTCTATTAACATTTTCAGGCAGATCGTTTCAAAAGTGGCGATAAACAAACAAACGATTAGTTATATACAAATTGGTAGCTATTTGAACACACCAGTCCCATTTTCGTCCAGGCTTTGGTGTGTATTCATCCAGGCTATAGTTGGTCGCCCTTTTCTCTTGCTACCTTCAGTTGAGCCTTGAGTGATCCACCTTTCCATCCCATCCTTCGTATCGCGTGTCCAAGATCGCGCATCTTCCTGACAGTCATACTCTTCCTTAGATACAGCTTTGTTCCCATTTGTTCTAGCAGCCATACATTTGTGTTTCTCGTTTCTTCAGCTGATTCCTAGAATTATTTTATAGACCCGCCTCTCAAATGCATCTATTTTATTTTATTCGCCTCTTGTCATCTTCCAAGATCACATCACACTCATGGGAAACTATTTCAAAAGTCTCATTATTAATGGTTTGCTGATAGTTTTATTCCTCCAGATTGTGCTCATTTGCTGCACCGCATTCCACTCCATTTCAACTCTATTTTTTATTTATTGCTTGCGGTTTCCATTTGTAGTGATTACAGAACCCAAATAGACGAATTCATTGACTTCTTCCAATTCGGTGATGTCAATCTTTATTTTACTGCAATCGGATCTCTTCATGTGTATCGGCATCACTTTTGTCTTCTTGGCATTAAGCAGCAAGCCTCTTTCTATACTATACGTTTTGTGCGGTCAATCATATATCGAAGAGTTCCTGTTTGCCGTTCCCTAACAGAGTTGTGTAGTCTGCAAATCTGCCATTAATCAGATTTCTATCACCAATCTAGAGTCTTTCTTGACTGTCCTGTGTTACTATTATAGCATTGTCTTCTGTCACCCTTATTAGTCAACGAAATATTGAGAATAGGAGAGCCGTTCTTGATGTGATCGCCTCATAAAAAGCCAGATTGAAGTTGGCCTGGGCAGCGCACATAATATGCGAAATTGGTCAATGTTACCGCAGCACAGTGGCACATGAGGAGATGTTCATGAATTATAATATTTTTTATTTACCGCAGGGCTGCAATTGCATAAATCAATTATACAACAACAGGGGAACACAAACCAGCTGGGTTTGTCGGTCAGAAAACAAACAGTAAAATTACTCCACAAAACATAAATTTTGAGATTAAAAAAATGAAATTGACAAACCTGTAAAACATACCCCTGGTCGACATATCATAAACAGAAACATCCCCAAGGTAAACAAAGCCCTTGCAGTGGGCAAAGGTGAAAGATTTCTATCTAGCTGGAACTCCAGGGCTCTGTTCTAGCTCTGTTTTAACTAACAGTGGTACAATACTTCTTACTTTTTTCTTTTCGTTTCCAAATAATTGACAATTTCTCTGTGACTAATTATTTGTTTGTTTAACTGTACTAAATGTTTGTTTATTGGTTTATTTATTTATACACCAGTTTTGAAACTGCTTATCTATTTAGGTGAAATCGGTCGCATTAAATGTTCCAATGTTCCATTATATGATTGCGTTTAATAAACACTTTTATAATTAAATTGTTACAAGTTTTAACTTCTCCTTAGACCAACTCAAACTAAAATTAACAAAATGATAATCAAGTTGAAATTTAAATAAGATATTGCAAACCTTCCAACTTGTTCCAGAGTGGTTTCCATTTATGTAATATTTCTAAGTTAGGCCTGTCCTAAACACACAAATCATAACTTGTCCTTCGCTGCGTTTATCTTAAATCCAAACCACTTTTCAACAAACATGCTAAATAGAACTGGCGAAAGGAATGGTCTTCTTGTAGAACTCCCACTGTCTCAGTAAACCAATTACTATACGATCGTTTCCTAATGACTCTCTTGTTTTTCACTTCGATATTTTTGCCCATGGTATTGCACGTTCTTAGAGGTATGCAAGATGATAGCATTCCACTCGTTTTCAAAAGACAATCTGACCTCCACATGTCGCGTTAGTCTTATATTTTTCATCTACAAGCTGCAAATACTAACAAGACTTAACATGTGGCGGTGTCCTATGTTGATCCCAGTCGTCAACTTGCCCGTTCAGTAGTTGGAATCAGTTTAAAAAATAATCATGCTATTTTATGACACTTTTTGTCCAACCACACAGACCAACAGAAACATCCAGACAGATAGATCAACACAAAATAGTAATAATCCAAAGTCTGAAAAGGAATAAACACAGATAGATCAACGTTAAAGTTATATAGGCCAGAAAAACAGAATGTTCATGTATATACCGCGTGATCCATAAATAATGTTTTTTATACCAATCGTATATGAATTCTAAGAACATGCTCTATTTGATGGAAACTCAAGAGTTTTACTGAGAAACGATTTAATTTCAATATTCTTGAAATACACTGACATTTCTTACAATAGCCTTAGTAAATTTCAAATCATTATATTCACACAATTTTATATCCACTGAAAGACGAAAACATTATGTAAAATATAGCAGTTTGCGGAATTTGTTTCTCGTCATTGATTCTCAATTTTATTGATTTTCCCATTACTTAATATTACGGGGTCATTAAAAAACTAAGAATTTATTAAACTCGTTGGTGTTTGCGTGTTTGTGCAAATTTTCAGAATATTCGGTCCAGTAGTTTCGGATGAATTCAAACATCCCCGTTTTTCAAATGCTGAAATGTGACTTCGAGTCATATCATCATATTTATTGGACAGAGATAAAAAATATCTCCAATCCGAACCGCTTTCCAACAAACATGCAAGCTAGCACTGATAAAAGATGGCCTCCTTTTAGGACTCCCACTGTCTCCGTGAAGCAATCACTCTACTCGTCTTTTTAGTGCCTCACTTGTTTTCCATGTCCCTATTTTTGACACATGGTGTAGTTCTTAGAGATATATGCGCGAAGATAGCATTCCACTAGCTGCCAAACGCCATTCTGAATTCCACAAGCCGCGCGTTAGTTTTACGAGTCGGAGCCAGTGAAATTGATAAAAATGTGCAGAAATGAATCTTGTTTTATTTTTACCTTTCAATATATTAAGCTATACATTCTAAAATATACAAGAACTTTGATGACCAAGCAGACAGAGAGAGGGAAGTTTATTATGAAACCAATGAAAGAGCGTACATGTACAAATTACAGAAAATACAACAACAATGTCTCTGAAAATCTTTGTACGTGTACTGTATATGTGATTTTCAGCGATGCTCCACAGAGAGCTCGAAGCGCAATTTAAAAGAATTAACACTCTGGTTGAAACTTACAGTACAACAATAACAACAGCAGAAGCACGGTCTTCAACCTCACGAGGTGTGCTGCGGAATCCGGGGAAACCTGGATGCGAAGTAGACGCTACTCAGGCTGCCAAGGAGTCGAAGTCGAAGTGTGTCGGACGGTTTTTTCGGAGAGCTGGAGTTACTGCACGGCTGGGTACCTCAGGCACATTTTGATGAGAGCCGGCGATGTCGAGTCAAATTCGGGGCCCCAGTGTGGTGTGTGCGGAGGGACGGCGAGTTGGTGGGGGCCGAGATGTATGAAATGTGGGAAGTTGTCGCACCTGGAGTTTAGCGGTGTGAAGAGAGTGTATGGTAACGAGAGGAAGAAAGATGTTGGAAGGAAGAGAACGAGTAGGCCAGGGATAAGATGGTCAGTATGGCAAGCTTCAGGTGGGGACACTCACTAGAGTTTGGAGCGTACAGGTTGAGAATTGGACTATCGGAAGAGGGGAAATGCATAAGATGCGGGGGAGGGAGGAATGGAAGAAAACATAGGACGTGTGTGAGTGCGATGTGTGGAGTAGAAAGAGACCGGATCTAGAGGAGGAGGAGCTGATTGATGTGTGTAGAAAACCCGGGGAAGCGAGGAGGTATTGGAAGTGGTGGAGGAAGGTACGACTCAAGGCCTGAGGATGAAAACAAACAAACAACAACGGCAGCGAACGGAAAATCAAGAAAATCTACTCACACAGTAATTTCAAAGTAGTAAATTAAAATTATAAAATAAAATAACAAGAAAGATAAAACGCAAATAATATTAGAAGGTTGAAATTGTGGTTAAAGTCACAGGATATATTTCAAATTAAAAAGGTCTTTCTGAGCACAGACCTTTTAATCCACATGACTTCTTAAACTTCCATGATTTTGCTAAAACCTTAAACCTCGTCGTCTCTATCATTCGGCAGACAGGCTAGATGCGACTGAAGTTGAAAACTGATGTGTCGATCAATCAGAGACGTATTTGTTGAAGCATACTCTGAGTGAACTAACCACGTATTGTGCATTCCCACCCCGCCAACTGTCTGATAAATCTTACGGCCATACAAAGATGAGCTTACTGTAAGTCCACGATGATTGGGCTAGCATGTGTTGTGTTCCCACCCCTCTTGACTGATTGCTATACAGTATATATATACGTATATAATAGCACGCTATGTGTGAGACCCAAATACAAACAAACTGGACTGACGTTCGAAACCAGTCATTCTGATTATTTGATTGCACACAAATACATCAAAAACCAATATGTGAAGATGTTTTCATCTTTACCCTTCTATAATACCAGTTGGAATGTGCTCCTTCGAGCGTTCAGAGAGAGAGAGAGAGATCTCGTAGTGCGACCAGGAGAGGAAATGGAGTGATATTTTGAGAAGAAAACAACACCTACGACCGGTGCCGAGTGATTAGGTTACTGCAGCTCTGATTCTCAATTTGGCCTTATTAATGATTGTGTTATGAACAAAGGGCTGCTCAAAGAAAACCTTCATATCAGCAGAACTTTCAGATTGTAGATACTGGTGGAAATTTCCTTGCCTTGGCACAACTTGAGCGCTCATCTCGTTGCTAAAACAGCGAAGAGAGAAGAACGCTATGATTGCCGGTCAATGACTGATTGTTCTGGGTTGACTGGAAAGTGTAACTGGAGTAGTGAGACCACTTGAGCACTCATCTCGTTACTAAAACAGCAAAGAGTGAAAGACGGTATGACTGCCATCCAACGACTGCTTCTTCTGGGTTGACTGGGAAGAGTAACTGGAGAAGGGAGATCACTTGAGCGCTCATCCCGTTGCTAAAACAGCTAAGAGAGAAGGACGCTATGATTGCCGGCCAATTACTGATTGTTCTGGGTTGGTTGGAAAGAGTAACCAAAGGAGTGAGACCACTTGAGCAATCATCGCGTTTCTAAAACAGCAAACAGATAAGGACGCTATATGGCTACTGCCGACACCAGGACTTAGGCACTGTACTTTTATGGAATGATCTGTATACGTATATTGTGTCAGAAATTCAGCCTGTTAGCCCCACTTTTGTACGCACAGTGTTTTTCCTGTGTAACTGCTTGTAATGTATAGAATCAGCTGTCACAAATCCTTATCGATCTATGACAACTGAATAGACGTTTTCATAACACACGCAGAAAGCCTGAAGGAGAATAATTGAATTCTATTAAATCTGCCACCCAAATACAGCACAATACTAGTATAATATTACACAAATACTGCTGGTTCGTTACTTCATTCATTTTATCTGTATATACAGTACGTATATAGTTAGCTACATAAACAAGGTGATATTGTATTTTAACGTACATTATCTATTTTAGAAAATAATTTTTAGATGTTTTTTATAATGTTGTACTGCAAAATAGACCAACAAAAGCAAAAGCAAGCACAAGGAAAAATAACCGTTTACTATTTTCATTATGCTCTAACTTTTAATACACTAAAACCCTAAATTTTAAGTTCTGAGTATCGTATAAGTATTCAATTCGTTTGTTAAATTTCATAGTTGCGCATCATTATATGAATGTATAACTATATTCTCATGATTCCATTTTACAACCTGTATATGGCATTTGTTTAATTTGTTCTTATTAGAAGTGTCATAAATATAATACGGAATATTATGTGTAAATGCTTTATGCAACGAGAAATGTAACACAGTCGGCATGTGACAGACATTTTAATGCATCATACTAATTAATGTTCTCGAGTGAGATGATCATATCTATGCTTGCTTTATCCCTCGCCTCCATTATGAAGTCCATTTAAATTCAAAATTTCATCCTGTCAATCTTGGCCGAGTCATTTCACGACGGATGGTATCAGATAAATTCAAGGAAGATGTAATTCACTGGAAATGTGCGAAGACTTATGTATAAACGCTTGTACGTACTCTACATATGGTATAATAAGTTTAAATTGAAACGTGACATCGACAGCGACAACTTGTCCACGTTTTGGAGGGGATTCTGTCGCTACGTGATGTTGAGGAAATATCAAACAATACTGTATGACATTGAACCCTGTATAAATACTGTAAATATAGGTAAAGATGTTCAATATATGGGGAGGAGAATCACCCAGTTCATTCGATTTTTATGAACGAAATTTTGTGGATTTTGCATTTTTGAGATAACGCATATTTGCAGATAAGAGCGGTACGAATCATTGTCTTATAGGTATATGGCTCTTTGTGAGTGTCTGGCCTTATAGAATTTGTTCATTTTTATGCCCTCGTACGTGGTATTGGAAGTTTTAACCCTATCCATACCGGGGGGGGGGGGGGTGATTCGGCCCCCCTGGTTTATTTTTGGGGCCATTGATTTTTGGATAATTCCGTGATCTCCAGCTTTCATGACTTTTCCTAACAACTTTTAGTAATATTTTCATCGTTGTTACCCCCACGGGGGGGGGGGGTCTGCTATAGGCCTCTAAAGTAGGTGACCCTCATATTTTTAGTTCATGTAATTATAAGTGAAAACAACAAATGTTTCCTTGAGGGGTGGATATTAGTGAATTTTATTTTATTGCTAATACACACTGAACCACCAACACGCACTATAATATTTTGATACTCAGTACTTTATTATATAATTATTTTTTTCGATTAAAATTGAAAAAAAAACATTTTTCACTTTTTTGGATGTACTTTAAAAATTAAATTAACTGTAACTTTTTATAAAAAATTTATATATATGCAAAGTCATCTGTAGATCATCTTCATTTATTTAGCTGCCAATTTTCATCACTATAGCACACTCCTAAAATAGATTTCAATATAGGGGGGGCGAATCGGG
>JAUYWV010130034.1:0-19843 GCA_032274565.1 Nematoplana nigrocapitula
GAAAATACCCTTCAAAGGGAACCTGTCGGCACCCATATGGATGACAATCAACCCAAACAGAGCAAATGTGGTGTCAAAACACTATAAAAGAGCGAGTGGCGAAAGTTTCAGCTCTTTCCTATTGTTAGGACGAGAGAGCGAACACACAACACACAGATAGAGAGAGAATTTATCGCTGCACTTTCACCATTGTTTCACATTCCTAGGATAGCATTATGATTCTACAGTATAGGAAGGCTTTAGTTGAAATAATCTATGACACGGTGCTTGTCCATGCCAAACATAATATAAGTATAGAGAATCCAAAATATGTAAAATACAATTTGTTTCTCGACGTTTTGCTGACAACCTGTCATCATTCTCAAGAGAAAAGTAAAAACAGAATGGCACCAGCTACCACTTTTAGCTACCCTTAATAGAATTCATTGCATAACTGTCAGAGAAAGAATCAATATTAATCCTAATCTGCAAACTACTGTAACTCAATTATTAAAGTTACTTATACTCCTTCTTTTGACAGACCTTCTCCTAATCGTTTCACTAACTCTTTCGGTCATAAACTTGTCTTCAGTTATCACAATGCCCTTCGTAGTTTCTTTTTAAAAATGGCCCTACAACGCAACCTGATGCTGCTACTCTTTTTTAAATTCCTTGTAATGATTGCAATTGTTTTTACGTAGGTCAAACTGGCAAAAAGCTTGAGACTCGTGTTAGGGAACAGAAAAGATATTTTCTTGCTTGTAAATATATGTAGCAATGCCATGTTTGTTCACTCTTCTAATATTGGTCATGCTATTTATTTTGACTCTGTTGTTCCTGTCATTGGTTCAACTAATGCCAGAGCCAGGCCGGGTTTAGAATCAGCTTTCATCAGATCAGTAGTTTGTGTGTAATATCGATTCTTTCGCCGCCAGTGACGTAATGAATAATATTATTAAGGGTAGTTATAAGTGTTAGCTGTTGTCATTTTGTTTTTACTTTTCTATTGAGAATGGTGACTGTTTATCATCAAAACGTCGAGAAATAAATTGTAATATACATATTGTGGTTTCTCCTTCATTGATCAGTAACAGTGTCACAACTGATATTATCTCACCATAAAAGTATAGTCCTAACCAATCTCCTTCTCTCTTTTCCAGGTATTTCAGTGACTGGCTGTCCATCTGGGTATCTGCAAATTGAAGGATCTGGATGTGTCCAGGCATCAACTTGTCCGGATGGCTATGACATGGTGGACAAAAGTTGTGTGAAAAAGCAAACAAGTAAACCTTTTTTTTTCAATTTAGTAGTTCTTTAAAGGTTTTGTCTTAAAATATAGATTTCCATAATCTTATCCTACATACACATATCACCACTGTCAATTGAAATAGAATATTGTTTCAATCTCAAAAGACTTAATCATCACCATCATCAACCCAAGTCAGCCCACCGCAGTGCGTAGGCCTCAGCTTGGTATTTCCACTAATGTCGATCTGTTGTGTCTCTATGCCATGTAACTCCCGCAAATGCTTTGATGTCCTTTGCCCACCTTGTTACTGGTATTCCAGTTGTTGGTGCTTGTTCTTGGCGTCCATTCTGTGAACCTTTTGCTCCATTGGTTATCTGTGGTTCCATCGAAATGTCCGGCCCATCTCCATTTTGATAATTTTATGTGAGTAATTCTATCTGTGACATTGCTCACCTTTCTGATGGTTTCGTTCCGCCATTTGTCTTGTCTTGTGATCCCTTTCCATTGCACGTTGAGCTCCTAACTTCTTCTTCCTATGATTTGAAAGATTATCTTTGGGTCGATTTCATCCAGGAATAACTCTCTTCTTTTCCTCTCCCACCTGAGATACTTCACCAAGAGATGATCCGCACTTTCTTCTACCCATTCATCACAGTTTACACATAAGTGACTGGCAGTTTTCCCTATCTTGTAAAGATATTGCCTAAGGAGTGGGCTATTTCCTGTCCTGAGCTGATTGATTGATGGTGATGTTGTCTTTTCTTCTCCCTTTAAACTCAATTCTCTTTGGCTGTCCGGCAAATGTTTTAACATACCGCTCTGAATGCTTTCGTTGCTCTCACTCCCAGTTCTACTCCTAAAGGAATTCGAGCCTGGTTCTCCATACTTCCTTTCTTTGCCAGATTATGCGCCTCTTGGTTGCCCTCTGTGACACAGTGAGATGGGACCCATTGGAACTGAACAAAAGTGCTTTCTACGCGGAGCTGCTCTATTTTCTGAATAATGTTTGTCACATCAGGTTCTCGGTTGTTGTCCTCGGCGCACTTAATCAGTAACTATACTGAAAATGTTCATAGTTTAGAAAGAAGATATTTCAGTACATAAAGCACAAATATAATACTATTAGAATAACACTCCTGAAAATCTGCCACTATATGCAGTATCTATCTACTGTATTACGAACGAAATCTACAAACCAAAAAAACATAGATTTTAAACAGAAACTAATTTACCGTTTTAATACATTTTAGTAATTATTTTTCAATTACAGGAGTTTCCGTTTAAAATTATCAGCTGTTTAGTAATCATTAATATTTTCATCCTATTGTAATCGTGTGAAGCCTGATGATGACTATTGTATAACCGAAATATGTCGTAATAAATTTATTTTAGTGAATGCCGGTTACTTTTGGTGAAAACGAATACTTATGAAGTGAATATAAAGCGAAACACGACGCCACATTACCTTAGCGTCACAGGGTGTCGACTTTATTGAACTGCATGTTTTGAAATCTTCCGAAAGTCATCATCAATTTTGAAGTGTGAACGTAATGCGTTTTTTAAAACAAAAATGTCTTATAGACTACTGATAATTACACTATGCCTTTGTTGAAGGTGTAGCTATGAGTCCGTCCGACTGGGAATATCTGTTTAACGTTCTACGCATGTATGGGAGAAGAAATTCGAGACTCGTTCGACCCAGGATTGGTTATGGACGTCGGAGATGACTCGACTAGGTACTGGAATTTATCTGAGCACCACCACTCAACACCCGCTCAGATTTCTTACTGACGACTAACGGTTCTGTACAAAAAGTTGGAAATTGTTCATCAGATTCGATCGCCGCTGTTAGGAAAGACCCTGCTCGTCCCCACTCTGTTTGTAATGTAAGAAGCTATTGATATATATATATAAGCATCTATAAATAAAATTGTAACCAACAAGACTTTGTATATATAATAATAATAATAAAGTACTGATTACGTCGTGTTTTTAAACGGGCAAACATTTTCCGTGTATATTTGAAAATATCTATAAAGTTGTCGATCAAGTGAAGATATTATAATATGATAATGCACGAGAGACGGATAAATCAGAATGACACTAGCTCTAGCAGCAGCAATGTGAACGAACTATGTAACTAAGTATATTATCAAAAACGAGAGACATCTCAATCATGAAAACTAAACTAAAATATCAATATTTAAATTCAAATTTAAAATATCGATTGATTACCACGATGGTCAGTTATAATTTGTTTGGATGTTTGTAAACATGAACTGTACAAAGGAAAAATGTATTTCTTGAATGAAAGTATGAGACGCCCTGATATGAATGCCACTGAAATTCACCGTATTACTAGTGCAGCGTGGCCTGAAGAATCCTATTATGTACGACACATTCGAAAGATATGTCAAGAATTTAGTGAAGAGCGCAGAGACTCATTTGAAAGAAAAGAAGGCAGTGGAAAGGTGAAATCTGATGTCAGATTACAAAATTGCGCACATTGAAGATTACAACATTCGGTTACTTCGCCAGCCTCCATACTCACCGGATTGTAATCTGTGTGACCGTTACATTTTTTCTCGACTGGAGGCTCGCCGAGTGAATGATTTTGAATCCAGAGAAGACCTTGAACAGTTTCTTACTGTGGGACTTCCTCGCTTTACTCAGGAAAGAATGCAAAAGGCACTTGGTAACCATCTGGAGGATTTGCAGAAGAGCATTGATGTAAAAGGTGTGTATCTATAATATCTGCATGGAATTGACTTTCAACTTCTACATATATATATATATATATGTGTGTGTGTGTGTGTGTTTGTGTGTGTGTGTTATCATCGTGTTACTATGTGTATAATAAATTTTTGTATGGATAATTATGTATTCTTATTTCACAGGCGGTCAATAGATGTTTTCGTTTTGGCGTTCGAATTCACCGGTATAGCCAATAGAATCCATTTATAATAACAACCGTTTTCAACTTAACAAAAGTCATTTTCAAGCTAACAGCCTTGATATGAGAGTAGTGATTTAAAATTGACTGTAGGTTTTCCAGTCATATTACAGCAACAGTTGGAACATCATGCGGAGTGGTTCGGTGTTGGTCAGGGTGTGCGTCAAGGATGTATTTCGTCGCCTCACCTCTTTAATATCTATGCAGAACGAGTGATGAGAATAGCCTTAGATGACTTTGAAGAAGGTGCAAAAATAGAAAGTGAAAGAGATAGGCTTATGATACTACCTTACTGAATGAATACAAGAATGTCATACAGTAAATAATAAAGCTAAAGCAAGATAGATCTCTGACATACATAAGATCACAGATTTCAGAGGAGCAACACTCAACAATTTGGCCATGAATCGTGAGCGTTGGGCTTGTCTCGAGTCACCGGAGGACGGCAACCGAGTTGATGATACACGACGACGATGAAATAAACATATTAAAACGAAACATATAGTACATACACAATAAGATTTCAACATGTTTTCCAAAAGACTCCTATATATAGGAAATATAATACCACAACAAGCTTTACACATAAGTGCATATAATATTCATTTTACATTACGATGTTTTGGAGTTCCCAATCTCAGAAAGCAATTGAAATAAAAAGTTGGAACACTGTTTTGAACTCTCATTTGAAAGACAACGCTGCTTCATTTTCCTTAAAAGTTTTCCCATAGAATCTGTTGCAAATATTTTGATATACGTCTATCCGTATATGTTTATAATATTTCTTGTTTTGTCACGTCTGTCTCATATTTCGGTTTCATTACGTCTGTTTCATATTCTGGTTTTGCTACGTGTCTCATATTTCTGTTTTTCACGTCTGTCTCATATTTCAGTTTTGTTACATCTGTCTCATATTCTGGTTTGGTTGCGTCTGTCTCATATTTCGGTTTTGTTACATCTGTCGCATATTCTGGTTTTGTTACGTCTGTCTCATATTCCGGTTTTATTACGTTTGTCTCATATTCTTATTTTGTTAAGTCTGCTGCATAGGGGCAGTAATTGAGATGTTTGTTTGTTTTATATATCATTTTTTAAACCATTTCGTCACCAATGCTGTTTTCACGAAAATGACAGTTAATAAGTAGGAAAAATGGTTACCAGTATAAATGTTTGATATAGCCTTAGTTCTTCTATATTTTTATTATTAAGCTTAATTCCTAATATACTTTCAGTTCAGCTTGATAGCAATCTTCCACTTTTTTTGGTCAGTATCTAACCTTGCTTTGAAAATGTCTCAGAATTACTATTCTCAGTTATCGTATACTTAACAATTTATGACATTAATTTTAATTGTCAATTTTTTGGTTTTATTCAGACATTATTCATTCATACAAAACAACCTTCATTTTTCTGACACTTTATTTTCAGCAATTATTCACTTAGTTTTGACTCAATGTTGGCCATGTACACCTTAGATAAATGATCTAGCCATATCGTAAAGGAGAGATGGTATTAAAAGCGAGTGATGTCATGTTTACAAACGCCATTTATAAAAGCGGTGGTGAAGTCTTTTTCAGCTGACCTCTTCCCTATATCCAAAGTTATTTGTCCAAATGACGACCAGCAATTTTATCACCTAAAATAATTTCATTACTGTAGCCAGAAGCAAACTCAATAGAGACATTGAGAGATTATGCAGCAAGAGTGAAATTAGCTTCACGGTGAATTCGGTCAAAAACACGATTAATAAAAAAGTTGTATTATCACGAGCTTTCGACTCAAATTAGTGTCATAATCGTGTGTAAAAACAGTAAAATTAAATTTCAAGTTTAATCATGCGAACAAAAACAAAGAGTGGAGTTTAAAATAATGAATCTGTCCATCAAATCGTCTACTAAATATTTGCTGTCCTGAATATCTGAATGTTGAAATTTAATATACAAAGTGGTCTCTTCTGAAACTAACGCGCACACGACTGTCTTAAACCAGGCCAGTCATTCCTTTTACAAACATTCTCTTGGTTGTACTATTCTTTTAAAAAACATTCTTAAACTGGACAACCCATAATGTCTTTTTATAATTCAGAGCTTATATTTCATTATCCCAAAAACTTGAAATCAACAGTATTTTGGTTTTAAATGCCACCAGGCCTTCTTCTACATTCTGATGTTTACCGCATTAATTGAATTATTGTGACAAACATGTAAAGATCTGAGTTGTTGTCAATTAGAGAACATCGGAGATATCGAAATCATAATTCTAACAATGGACACATAATCATTCTATGGATTATTTATAAATGTAATGACTTTAAAATTCGTCATGTTTGAAGCTACCGTGTATTTTATCGAACATTTGTCTGATCATGTTATTCATTTTAATACTGGATTTTCAATTTGAATCGAACATTCCTCATTGTGTACTCAGATCGATTCCTGTCCATGAACGTGATTCGGTGGACTAATCCGACCATTAACAATCCTCGAATTTTGTTCTATATTTAAAATTAAGATTTTATTTTAGTGTCTTTACAAATCGTTATGATTCTAGTTTGAGACGAAAGCTCGCGACAATCCAAATATTTAGTGTGATTGTTTCATTTAAATATGACATTATTTATAGTCGGAAAGGAAAGTGATATAAAAGACGAAGAAATGTTTCCAAAAGTGGAAATACAGTACATCTGCCATTGAAATATGACTGCATGGCGTATTTCCAAACGTGATATTCATTTAGTGTGTTCTAAACCAAATATTGGCAATAGTGCCAGCTAGGAAATGTTATCAAAATTAAGATAATTCTGAATTGTTCCACCAGAAAAAATCATAGAATTGGAAACACTGATCTCCTTTCAATAACGACTTCTTGCACATTATTGCTACTGTGCTGTGCTAGGAGCAGTAGTGCAAGGACTACTAGAATATTCGAGTAGTCCTTGCAATAGTGACAACCAGTATACTGAATTTTCTTTTTTAACAATGAGATACTGATTAGGCAAATTCAGAAAATGACTGCGGGAGTGCCAAATCACTATCTCTGAAGGTCAGATGGGTAACCTCCAGTACCTCTCTCTGTATTCTGGCGTTGGTCGACAACGTGCCGGTCTTAGGGAACCCGGCCGATCCTTTCCAGGAATTTGACCTTGTACGATGGTATTTCGAGATTGTTGTACCGCTCGGGATCGTACTGGGGAATAGGCGATGCTTCGTGGTAGATAGTCTTGATGAGGGCAGCATTCGCAGGGTGTATCGGCTGTCAATACTGTTGTACGAAGTGGCGCGCGGTCAGTCTTCTTCTCTTCCCACCATGTTCCCGCGCGTCGCGGATAAAGGCGGGCTACCCAACCGGAGGGTCGGTTCGCCCGATCTGCCTTCGGAATTTTCCAACTTTGAGTTCATCGTCCAGGGCTTCGGAGAGACTGGGCGACGGGCCCCAGAAGCGGAGTCGGTAGGGCGTCCAAACCAGGCACTCACATAGGAGGTGCTCGTCAGTCTCCCCACTCTGATCTGTGACTTACAGTGATCTACTGGCGCTTTCCTCACTGTCCTTTTGGAGAACTCTGTTAGCGCATCTTTTGTGTCGTCATTCACTGCCGGTAATGGATTGGTCTTTCCAAGCTTTGTTAATTAGTGTCTCTTGCTCATATGGGTCGCCACATCGAACCCAATGTTGGTTTTGCTGTTTTGTCAGTCTCACGGTCTGCTTCCTCGTTCAAGGTGACGTGTGACGCTACCTATCGGAGGTGAAAGGTGTCTGGCTTGCGATGTATATACTCCCACACTTTGCCAACAAGGTGGCTTTCTGTTGTGTGGGCCCCTGGAGAGGCTTTCCATGGCTGACTGACTGTCCGACAGCACTCGGACACTTATGTCTGACGGACTTGCTCTTATGGATGATGTACTGTAATTACTTATCACTACAACGCGTTGTTTGATGCAAGTTGGATATTTTGTGCAGGATTGGTGTCCAGTCCAATATTGGTTTACGTAATCCCGCCAACCTGCTCCTATACTGGCAGATCGATGGAGTCAATAACAAAGAAGAGAAGAACCAATTTCTCCAACTCAACAAACGAATTTATTGACACCAAAGCTTAGATAAAAATCATATAGAAATCAGGCAAATGCCAATTCAAATGCCATAAAAATAGCAGAAGTATGGATTTTCGAGCACCATACGAGTATTCGTTGCTTAGCAGGTTGGTTTGGTTTTGTGACGGATAAAGCAAAAACTAGGAGGGACAGGGACAATTGACAATGAAGAATAGGAATAAGACGAATGATAGCTAACTTGAAAAAATAAAGAACTCGAGTTTGTCAAAGACCTGAATTTATACCTACAGACATAAGAATAACAACACTGATTTCAATTTCTTCTTTGTGCAGGTGGAAGGGTGGGTGTGACATTTCTGTATATCTTTTATTTAGTGTTTCTTTTGATATTTTTAAGATTTTTTCAGAAAATTAGGTTGGAGAGAATAGTGCAATTTTGTCAAATAGACGGGGCAGGGCAGGGCAAGGGGGTGTCATAAAGAAAAAAGCGCTGTAAGATAGACAGACGCCAGGCGGGGCAATGGCGCGCAACATAACTCAACAAAAGTAATGATCACGCTATATAGAGAGGGAATCAAGAACAACGGTCGGTATAGGGGGTGCGGAGCAGTGTGAGGAGGACAGCAAGCACAGTCGGATAGCAGTTCGTGGCCGCGGCCTCCCACGTTCGTTCTACTCTTCTTCGGTTCAACAGAAAAAAATCAGGGATGGAAATGAGTTAACTAAGAGACTGATCATCTATAGAATAAATACATAAATATGCAATGAAAAAATACAACAAACGTAAGCAGGCAAAGAAGAGACAGAGAGGGAAGCACACATAACAAATAGCGGCCCTATGCGCATACTGTAGAAAGTAGGTATATGATGCATATAAAGTAATATACATACACACAACCTTGTCGATATTAAGGTCATAAGTGGGGAGAGAGAGGGGGGAATGGTCAGTAAAATGCGACTGTGGATTTCTGGTGGTGACGATGCTAGAAACAAGGACATTGATCACCTCCAAGGTATACATAATACACATATGTAAGCGTATGGGGTGAGACTTGGATTGGATGAATGGATTGGAGTGGGGTGGTTTCGCATATCTCATAATATATATACATCGTTTGAATCAAATCACATTAAAAATGAATTATTGTTAATCGACTCAGATCTTAGGTATCGGACATGAAACGGGCGGGTTGTCGAGCAGATTGTCAACTTTGAGCAGCACAAAGTTGGCAAGTTCGTTCCGGGCAAAAAACAAAGTCAGGATATGACGGAATCCAACACAAACCGAGAAAAAAACAAAAAATTCAATGGGCAATGTCGAAATGGGATCAGGGGACACCGCCAGTTTGTTGGATGGGGTGGTGACAAACCGGGCATTTACATGCCAACAGGCAATTAATTGATCGAGTGTACAGTTTATAGGTTGATTTGAGGGGGAGAAGGCGCATTTACACGCATAAAACACAAAAATTTCGTAGATATTCAAACCAAAAACTGTCAACCGTATGAGTACAACTGAATATAAAGGATGCATATGTAATCACTAACAAACTCTCAACGGTCACAAAGGTCAGAGGTTTTCGACAATGGTTAGGTTTGCATCTAGTACTATTCGGAGAGGGGAGGCCAAAGACAGTCGATATGTACAGTCCTTAGGGCGATTACTTTAACACAGTTCAGCGCTAATAGGTCTGTCTCAAATTGAAAGTGTTTGTGTGTCATTTATTATTAAAAGAATTCGACGGGGAGGGGGTTTCTAAAAAACATTTTTGTCGCACTGAAAACAACGAACGGGGGGCGGATTGGGTGCGTGTTTAGGGTAGTATTGGTACAGGAGACGGGAAAAGTGATATTACAGAATATTTTTAGAGTTTTCTTCTTTATTAGTAAAAATTTCTAATGTCTGTTCATATAGTCTGGGCAGAATAAAAGTCCGAATCAAATAGTAGTTGTAAGACAGTGAGAGAAATTAATATTAGCAGGACACTCATATGCAATTATTCATCAGAAAGTGCCCAGTATATTCAATAGAGTATTAAGTCAAATGAACAAAAGTGAGGAAAATATCCACGGAGGAGGTGAGAAAGGGTTTGTGGAAAGACAGAGCGCAGAATCTGGGTGGGAGGTAGCCTTCCTGCGGATACCACCGGGGGGCAACTATCTGTTGGTGTGGCAGGCATCATCGCACAATTACCATGGAAACTAGGGGGAGGAGGACAGCGCGGAATATTCGAGTAAGCAGGGCAGATCACGGGCAGTTAGTTACTCTAGACCGGGTTGTTCAGAATGCTGGTGAGATCTTTCTGCATCCGGAGGGAGCGCGCAGTCGTACGGAAGGCTCGCTCCACTCGGGCGAACACGCTTTCGTCGAAGAGAGATCGAGCGGCGTTGGCGAGGGAGAATGGTTCTGGAACAAAAGAAAAACACGGTTCGAAACAAAGGACCGGTAAGTCCAATGATGCGTTCTTATACGCTCATTCTCTTTCTCCCGACAGACAGAGATGAGAGGATGCATCAATGTATGCCTGCTTACTTTAATTATGTTCATATCAAGTTTCAACAAAAAACAATTTCAAATTCCAAAGAAAATCCTTCATAGTAATTAATTTGGCGATCTTTAAATATACAGCCGTAAATTAAACATTCTCAGCATTGCTACATGCTATACTACTATGAGTAGTGTAATATTAAATTAATGTAACGGAAACTTTATCATAATTGACAGCTTAGAAGCGTCTTTCTTTCTAAGTCAGTTGGATATTAGACGAGCTGCTGTGGTCTTCACGGATCGACGCCAGTCTTCAAGGTGTAGTATTCGTTGAGATGCTTGTTGAAGATTGCATCCAACCCATTCCTCGATGTCCGACTGCCAGGTCCTTCGCGGCCTTCCTCTTCCACTTTACCTTGGATGATGATGTCCTTTTCCAGGCCGTCATGCCTCGTTACGTGGCCAAAGAATCTCAAATTCCAGCTGACGATTTGTGTGAATAGCATCGGCTTTGTCTTCAGCTGTTGGAGCATCCATTGATTTGTCCGCCTGCCTTTCCAGGAGACTCGCAGCAGTCGTCCACATTTCAAATGCATTGAGCGTCTTTTAAACTTTTTTTAGATGGTCCATGATTCCCTTCCATATGATGCAATTGAAAATGCCGTTGACCGAGTCAATCGTAGATTTGATAGATTGTTGATTGCTGTTCTTCCAAATCTTGTCCATCTTGAATTTGAACTGATGTTCTTGCAATGTTGATTCTTCGGTTAATTTCTTGCATCATTTTGGCCTCTGTGTTGATCATTGATCCTAGGTAGATAAAATTTTTTACCTCTTCGAGCTGTTGTCCATTCGGGTTAAAAACATTATAATCAGTTCTGTTTTTGTTGATAACCAACGTTCCCACAGAAGAGCCTTCCACAATGCATGTGAATATATATATATATATATATATATATCAGGTGAAAATTAAAATGGAAACTAAAAATATTTCAATTATATAAAATATAAATATTTCCGCATCAATTTTTAAGATTTACATAGTCGGTTGAAAGAAAAAAATCACTAATTTACTGTCCAACACAAATTAGATAATTAACTCACGGCGGGTCACGAACCCGAAAATCTTCTACTTAAGAGGCAGACGCCTTATCCAAAATGCCGCGGCATTCTGAAAGACCTAAAACCAATCTTAAATTACTGAGAAAATTGACTTTGGACATAAGCGTGACGGGCATACAGACAGACAGAGATGTGAGTACGCGTCTAATAATTCAGACCATAACAGGATGACATAAAATGGTGGCAACTCATGGGCTGAAAAGAGTAGAACGGTAAACCTATGAGGACACAATAGTAAAATGGAAGGCCATGGATTACTCGAAATGATACGATGAAGAAGAAAGCAAAATTGTTGGACGGAAGAAGAGTATAGGCAAGATTAGAATGGAAGTTGACTGCGCTGTCGCATAACCTCTTGTAACTGTGAAAAACCGAATACAGTATAAATGATGACGATTTTGGCGTCAGAACAAGATTGTGATCTTTAACAGCAAGATCAAGTGTAATTGCATTAATGGTAATGTGAAAATATATTTTATATCGTTTCAAGCAGTTACCGAGGATAAATAAGCTTTATAAAGTTTTGTGCATAATGTTTAGCACAGAATAAAACTTAAAACGTTGAACACGTACAAGCCACATTTATTTTCCATTAGTTGCATTTATTCCTTGACAACAAAGGGATTTGAAAAGACTACACTCCAGAGAATGACTATCAATACACAAGCTGAGGAGAAAAGTAAACAGATTACAATCTAAGTAAGTAGTAAGAAAGTATGATATTATACAAATCCAGATTACAGGATTTGGTAGTACAAAGTAGTCCAGGATTTGCACATAGCGATCGATATATTTGTTAAAAACATAAACTACGGTATAGAGGAAAACGTTAGAAATGTACAGTGGAACAAATTGAACTGGATCTGGAGACTCACGGAATATCTTTCAGTCCTGTAGTGAACGGCAAACCTTTTTCTATCGCGGAGATGATAAACATTACTCTATCTTGCGTGTGGGGCCAGTAGGCAGGTCTAGGGTTACGAATTTTTTTCAAAAAACAATTACCATCAAATCTTTTCTGCGCTCACTCAGAGTCCTCAGTCCACGAATATCAACTGCTTCGTTGTATTCATCCTCGCACCGGATGATCCACAGAGCGCGGTTCTGAATTTGCTCGAGGTGATCACTCTGTGTTTTCGTCAGACTCGAGTGCCAAACAGGTATGGACCGAATCATAGCTGAGTAGATAAGTGTAATCTCATCTTGCAACGCTCTATATCTTTTCATCATTCGCAGAAAATAAATATGTTGGCTAGCTTTTTTATAAATTACTGTGATATGGTCCTTCCAAGATAACTCTCTGTTGATGGCTATACCCAGAAGTTTGGCCGTCTCTACCGGAGAGATCTCCTCACCCTGAACGGTTTGGGTTGGCCACTGCACGGGTGTTCTTCTGAAGGAGATTCTCAATTCCTGCGTTTTCTTCGTATTCCATCGCATGATTTTCCTGGTATTTCAATCGATGATTTCGTCTAGCTTTATTTGCATAGTGGACTTCATGTGCAGGTGACTTGACAATTTCAATCACTGTGGAATCATTGCAATAAATGCCACCGGTTCAGTTATGCTTCCCTAAGGAACACCACCATAGACTTCTCTCCATTGGGATACTTCTCCGTTGTACTTGACGCGCAGAAATCGATGGGCTAAAAAGGACCCCAACCACCCGATAAAAAACTGGGGAAATCCAAATTGTTCCCTGACTTTCCTGAGCAGAATGCCAATATACAGTATTTAGGATCAAACCCTTTAGCGAAGTCCAGCATAAGAAATCTCGCCGACTTACCCTCATCTGCTGCCTTAAGCACCGGGTGTGTAAACGCGATCATTACGTGAGTTGTGGAGCAGTTCTTGATACCTCCAAACTGCAGTTTGTCCAATTTGCCATTCATGACCTTCATCACTCTGTATATTTTACTAAAAAATGTTCGACAACTTGCTTGCAGATGGTGCAAGCTAAAATAGTTTCAAAGTGAAAGAGACTCCTAAAACCAAGGGCCGTTTTTTTCTTTGCTGCGTCCTGAGGTTCAGAAAAGTTTGTACTGTATATAGAAAAACATTCCCCACTGGTTCTCATTGTGTAAAGAATACATATGTAGGTTGTCCGACACACATATTGGCCTAGAGTTACAACACCAAACCGGACGAGGACAAAGAATCAATACCCAAACCCAACAAATTAACGGACCAAGGAACATCACACAGACCAATCGCCATTCTCTCACCAATCAGCAAAACACTAGAAAAAATCATCCTACCCTACATCACAAACAACATCCCACACAAAAGCTTACAAGATGGCTTCAAAACAAAACACTCAACAAACACAGCCCTCCAAACCATAAACAGTACCATCACCAAGGGATTCAACCAAAAGAAACCTCCCGCCCGCACAATCCCAATAGCACTAGACATATCAAAAGCATTTGACACAGTTAGTATACACACACCCATCCACCAACTCTCAAACGAAACATAGCAAACTACATCAAAAGCAGACAAGCATACACAAAATACAGCAGTATCACATCCAAAACAAAACTTATCTAAACGGGAGTACCACAAGGGGGAGTCCCTCCCCAACACTCTTGAACATCTACACGCGGACACTCCCCAACCACACCCAACACCAACAGATTTAGTAAACTACGTAGACGACAACACCACATCAACACACACCAACATCCACAAAGCACAAACGCAAATACATCCTCACATCAACAGCATTAAAACCTGGACAGATCAAAACAACTTACAACTCAACACCGACAAAACACAGACAACACTCTTCACACCGGACCCAGCACAATATGACACACAACTCCATCTTCAAATCGAAAACAACACAGTACCCACAATCAAACATCCAAAGATCCTCGGCCTTACTTCCGACCCCAAACTAAACTAGACCGAACACATAAAAACACACAACATAAAGCAAACAATACAATACCAATCCTTAAAGAACTACCGTAACCAAATGGGGACTAAACAAAGAGACAATCACAAACACATACAGAGCAATCACCAGACCCATCCTAGAGTATGCATTCGCCATTTGGTCACCCATCACATCAAATACAAACATAAACAAACTACAAATAATACAAAACAAAGCACTGCGAATCGCCTCAGGCTGCAAAGTCGACACAAACATACAACACTTACAGTACACCGTAAATGCAAGATTGAACATCACCTCAAGCTACATGCATCCTAAGCAAGGCAACAAGCACTACTCCAAACGCTCCACAAGAACCTGCTCCCGACCGATACAAAAAGCAAACCATCTTTCTTATCCAATCATACACCACAAACATCGACATACCACCAACACAATCAAACATAACATAAAGACAATTCACTCAAGGATTGTAAACAACTACCTCACAAAGTCCTCAACCAACAACCACCTCCCATAAACAAATCGGAACAAACACTCACACGACACACACGCAGAATCCTCTCACAACTGAGATGCGCCAAATTTCCATTCCTCCAACAATACTTTCACAAAGACAGTCGAGCCATACACATATCTCCACTCTGCTCACTTTGCAAAACACACCCACATAATACACATCACCTCTTGGCATGCTCCTATTTTCAAACAATCCTTACTCCCGGATCTCTCTGGACAGACCCTCTGGCTCCTACCCCCTTAACGTGCACCGCCTCCTTCCCCGCGGGGACGCCATCTCAATTGTCCAACTCCGCTCCGGTGACAGCCCCCTATTAGATAATTACCGCCACTGCAGCGGGCTGGAAGGCTCCGCCACCTGCAGCAGATGCCACTCCGCCATAGGAGACCTTCCGCACCTGCTTTTCCACTGCCCATACAATGACCACATCCGCATGCCCAACTCCACTTCCCCGATCACCCTCGCCACCCTCTCCACCAACCCCTCCCTCGCCAACGCCCTTCACTGCCCACCTCTGACCCTTTAATCACATCTTCCCTCACTCTCTTTATTTCGAGCCTCTGCTGGTGACCCGTTTTGGGCCCCAGCGGCATCACCCACCACCACAACTACTACAAAGAATCTTCGGTGGTCTTAATCCCTCTTTGTCCGAGCTGATGGACAACCCTCTGACAGTGACAACGTTTGCACGCCTGAGTCTCGCTCGGTCGTATGGCGGCCCTAGGGGTTCGATAAGGAAAAGCTTTTATATTTAAATCATGGGCCTGACGTGCCGCGAACAACAACTTAGACACCGCAATGAAGTGGTGAGGTGAACAATTGAGCTTTTCCGCAAGTTCAAGTAGGGAGAGTCACCATCAGGACTATGTGCAGTTGTTGCAGTTATGTACTATATCTAGCATATGTATGACGCCAATCTCCTGTTCTAGCCAGTCAACCAACCAAACCAGATCACCTTCAACAAAAAGTTTGAACGACTTGGCGTTGTGTAGCTGTTCGTGTGGTGGCAGCTGTTTGATGGCCATATCGATGGGGAGCAGTTGGTCGTGCCGGACGGACACGGCGTACTTGGAGAAGTCGAACTGTTCGGCGAAGAACTCGATGAAGCCGACAAAGAGTTCGGACAGACTGGCGGAGTTGCTCGACCGCAGTTCTTCCCACGGGAGCTCCAGGCGCATGTCAATCTCCTTGATCGGTCGCTCGAAGTTGAACTGCTTCTGGAAAGTCAAATTGGAACAGCTGGCAACTGGAGTCTATCACGTTGCTAGTGAGCAGAGCCACAAAGTAAAAACCGGACAATGCACTGTTCTCCTTCTCCGCCAAAGCAGTGAACTTACGCTCAACACTCAATCTTCCTACGGGGAAGTAGGTATCATCGCACAGATTTAAGTCGTCATTCTACAATCCTGACAACCATATTGGCAAAGAGACACTTCGATTTCTCCCACCCAAGCGAAAGTCTAAAAGGGATAGCGTCGAAGAAAGTTCAGAACAAAGGTAGAAAATGAAGGCGTGCTGAGTTTCGATTGGCTTCTTCCATGGCGATGTTCTGTCATACTTTGGGTCAGGTGACCGAAGATTGTGTGGAGTGCTGTTAGAAATTCGACGATTGTTTTACCATCCTGGAGTGCTGCAGTTCTGATTTTGAGGAAGCTGTCAAGGAGGCCATTGCCATCAGGAAAGTTAGTCCTTCATTACATTAAACTTCATCAAATTGTGGTGCTTCCTATTTTTTAAATATTTTCCCTTTGAACAATTCCCCTGTAGTTTTATAATTGTTTAAATTTAGTTTAACAGTAAATTAGCTCAATTTTTAAATTATCAGTTGTGTTTTAACATTGGGCTTTTCTCCCCCTTTGAATCTAAGTAAAGGTACTTTTTTGTTGGTGTTTCGTTATTTTGTAACTTGTTTTTTTTATTTTCTGTTTAGTTTTCAGCCTGACGATATTGATTGTATCAACGAAACATGTTGCTTGAAAGAGTTTATTTTAAGTAATGGAGACAACAATTAGACAATAGCTGCAAACATAGTTGAAAATGAATAAAATGTTATTCTGAGTAATTCTTATAAGTTAATTACTATATGCGAATAATTTGAAACGTTTATTACAGGGGTTTTCTGCTAGGCTCCATCTCTTGATGGGTCTCCATTTGTTGTAGCAGGTTTCTCAGTCAACTTTTGATCGTTGCTTTTGTTAACATATATCTCATTGCTACTGCATCACTCTTCCAATTCATACGCGCCTTTAAATCAAGGGTCGTTGCGCCAGCATAACAAAACGTGTAGCCGATGTTCTACGGAAAGAATGTCCCGTAAATCTTTCTGGACTTGACAATTTTAGGAATTTTGCAATGTCGAATGGAATTCTTGCAATATATATATAATTTTTCCCATTGGTTGTGTTTTATATTTGTCATGCATATTTCCCCCTTAATATATGGATTAAATCCACGAAAACATCTTCCACAACTTTCATTGATACATTCCCTATAGCTAGTAATATAGCCAGCATCTACTGAAGGTATACTAAATTTGGTGGTTACCCCAATTACCGGTAGTTCGGATACACCATAACTAACCCAATAACTCGTATCTGGAGATTCAAAGTCTTCAATCATTCAAGCGCCCATTTCTACGCAACGGAGATCTCTGTATAAGCAATAATAAGGCCAGCGTTCTGGAGACCTTCCAAAAGATCATCTATCACCTGTGACATAGTAAATGTTTCTCCTTGTTTCGGATTATATCCATGAATACGCCCCTTTATGAGCACAACTAGTCTTTTATCGTTCAGTTAAATCCCACCGTGGATTTGATATTCCAAATTTAGCATCGAAAATCAGATCCACAGAGTTAAATAGCAATAATGTTTTTCTTTAATTAAATAATAAAAAATCTGTAAAAATATTTCTTCCGTTATTTGATTAATCTCTGGTTGGTTATGACAGAAATGCCAACCATGCTTTATCATAACGTTCCTGTGTCCTTGATATGTTTGCAGTCTCACATAATTTTTGCGTCAATATAAGAATGAAATAGCTACAATTCAAAATTCAAATACATCTATATAGTTTTACTATAGATAAATATCAAAAAGTATGGAATTTACTAAAATGTACGAAAGAATGACAAGTAACATTCATTCGGAAGGACATTAAGCTTTTCGTTCCCGCGACTATTGTTCCTCACGAGGGAGAGTAGACATTAGTAAATTTAGAAGACAGTAAAACACTGACTGACAAGAGAAGTATGGGTCGAACTGAGGAAGATATTATAACTTTATAAGTTATGGTTGAGAATAAACAATTTCAATTTGGTAATAATCAAATTCAATTTGTAACAAACAACTTCAAGTTGGAATTAATCAAATTCAAAATGGAACAAGCAACTTCAAGTTGGAATTAATCAAGTTGGCTAACAAAGTTATTTAAACTACATGACAATACAATAGATCATTGGAACATTGCTATATGGTTATAACACGTGTATGCATAACAAACAATTAAAACTTCATAACTTGAAGATCCAAAACGCGAGGTATACTGTATGTCGGACTGCGTAGCGTTTGGCATAATTGCGTTTCGCATAATTGGTATTTAGTAGCAAATATTACGTAATAAAATTGGAAGATCGAATTGTTGTGGTTTTCATAATGCATTGTTGTGTTTAATATAATATGTATTTCCTGAACAGTATTTATTGATTTATCAATTTAGACGCAATATTATGATGTAAATATGTACACCAGTGCATCCGATATATCATTTTAGCATGGCAGTAACAGCACATTTCATACCTAGTAAAAAAGGAGGCCAATTATTAGTTTTGGACCATTTTTATTACGAATTAACAATACTGAAGAAGTTATCAAATACCGGCGATGCACTGTGGCAGATTACAGCGCTACGGCCGTGTCTCGTGGAGTAGATGTCGTCAGCACAAGAGGAATCCACATTCCACAATCACCCGCCAGACGCCGGTTTAGTTCAAGAGAAGGTGGCGATAGCCGAGGCCAAAGCAGATGCTGTAAACCAGCCGTTCAAGTCACACATCTGATCATGGTAATTTTGGGTATATTGGCTACTATCACTTGTTCAAGCTTGATCGCGAGGAACTCACTTTGAGTCATATTTCCTCGTCCTTCACCAGTCAACACAGCGGGGAGTGTAATGGCTACCTCGAATTTGACACCATATTTATATATATATACCAGGATTTAACATGGGGACATTCGAACTAAGGCGCAGTAAGTGATGATGTGCAAATTCAGGCTCCGTGAATACCTGTTCCACGCCAGCATGGCATGGAGCATTATCAGTCACCAACAACACAGGTGACTGATATCTTTCAAATGCACTGCGTAAACACTGGCGAACGAAATCATGTGATTCTTGGTTTCTAAATGACCCTCTCCGAATTTCATAATAAATTAGACCGAGATTGCTTATGCATCCAATTACGTGGACATTCCCCCCACGAGTGCATGCGACTGCCCTACATAGGATGGAGAGATACCGGACGGGAAGCGATCACGAAAGCTCACGGCAACAACGTAAAAATTGAAAAGCGTAACCTCG
>JAUYWV010130035.1:0-11174 GCA_032274565.1 Nematoplana nigrocapitula
TTTTGTGAGTGGTCGATATCCTGAAGCAGCAAAAGTTACTGTATGGGCCGGTATGTCAGAAAACCATCTTTATGGACTCTATTTTTTCCCAGATAGCGTTACAGGTGAATCTTATCGAGATATTCTTCAACTTTTATTTTTTCCGGATTATCGTGCACACCATGACGCGGATAATATTTTCTTTATGCAAGATGGCGCCAATCCTAGATGCAAAGTCAAAGAACATAGTATGTTTGAAGTTACTAAGTTATTAATGCCCACAGCGCCTTCTGGGGTCGAGTTGATGATTGCACAACACCTGTAACACTTTCAAGCTTCATTGTTCTATTTTATCATGCCATTGTTGAAAGTACTGAATGAATAAATACACTTTTATGCCACATTGTTAATGATGCAATAAAATAAGCTTTGAATTCAAATTGGCTAATGGAAATATTGAAATTTAGATTTAAATCAATATTATTGATTAACTAGTGCACATTTTTAAATGAGTTTTAGTTAGAAAAATAGTACAAGTGTTTACTATCTGCGTACTAAGTTTGGATGTTAAATGTTGTGTAATAACTTAATACTAAGAATTTAGTTTCTGTAAATAATTATGAATCACCCGGTATATATGATCTTAAATACACTTGTTGTTTTATATAGTGAAGTTATTACTGAGCTCCCTACTAATAGTTTACTCTATTTGAGAATTTAAGTTAAAATATTTTGTACAATTTTTTTGTTAGTTCCATGGCATTTGGACTTGTTGAAAAGAATTTCCACGAAACCTCTTATAAGAACCTGTAAGGTATAAAAACAAAAGTCAATCAGAAATGCTTCTTATCCGATGGCATGCAGCATTTTCCTATCCCTGCCGTGACACAAAAGACATCAAAGAAGTAGAAATTATAGATGTTATTATATACGCATAAATGTTGCCATTGAAGTAGAATGAGTTTTTTTGTCATTTCGGGATTGACTATAATATAGAAAGAATAAATATATACTCTAAATATAACTTCCTCATCTCTTTTCTACTATAGTCATGTGAATGAATTTATCAGTTTTGTTGAAATTAAGAAGGCCATTCGTAGAGAAATGTATTTGCCACCGGTACAATACAACTAATTACAATATTTGTGGGTTTAAACTCGAGGCCCGGGTCAACAACGGCTGCGTCCTCCATTCACTTCTCTCAGGGTAATGTCGAAAAAATGTGCTACTGGGGGAAAATAGTCCATCAAACTAACAAAATGCAACTTCACCAGTGGTACCTGGAATGTGCGTACCCTCAACACACCTGGAAAACTCGAAGAACTGTGCTACGAAATGGAAAGATACAAATGAAATGGGATGGGACTAGCAGAAGTAAGATGGAAATGTATAGGAGAGAAAACTCAACTGAAAAAGGACACAAGATATGGCACAGCGGAAATGATCTAAGACATGAGAATGGTGTTGACTTTCTAGTTCACAAATGCTCAATCTCATCTATCATCAATATCTGACAGAATCATCACAATCAGAATTCTAGCAAAACCTGAAAACATTCAAGTATACGCCCCTACTACAGATCACCCAGATGAAGAGATCGAACACTTCTACGAAGAAATAGAGCTTGCAATAAAAAACAAACCAAATTCTATACAGGGAGATTTTAACGCAAAAATAGGAGAATATTATTATAGGGACTGGAAAGGCAATGTAGGAAAATTTGGAAGTGGACCTACGAACGAACGTGGCAGGCGACTTCTAGAATTTGCAAGACTTCAACAACGCTACATCCACACAAAGCCTCAAGAAAGACTACATGGCACTCTCCCGACGGAATCACGCACAACCAAATTGACTACATTTTCATAACAAAGCGATTTCAGTTAAGCAAGACCAGAACGTATCCAGGATCAGACATTAAAAGTGATCACGACTTAGTCATGATAAACATAAAGCTCAAATTAAAAAAAGCAAAAAATGGAGAAATCCACCAGAATCAAATGTGACCTCTGAGAAGCTAAAAGACAGAAATGTGCTGACAAACTTTCAAACAAAAATCGGAGGTCACTTTGCATAAATTCTGACAGTTGACAACTTGGACGAAGCCATGAACAAAGCAGCTCTCGAAAGAAACACTGGGAAAAAAGAAACTCAAAGACAAACATGGATCCAAGACAGTACGCTAGAACTATGTGATCAACGAAGAGATGCCAAAGAAAATAAAAATCTCTCAGAAGAAGAAGAGAGGGAGCACTACAGGAAACTGAGAAGGAACGTACGAGAAGCTATGAAGAGAGACGAAAAAAAATGGATTGAAAAGGAATGCGAGGAGATTGAAGAGGGGATTAAAAAGAATGAGATCAGATCTGCTTTCCAAACAATGAAGAACATCACAACCGCAAAGCTTCTGCAATAAACGACGAGGCAGGAAGCACCCTGTAACAAAGAAAGAAAATATGAGGACTCGCTGGTCAAACTATTGCAGCTCACTTTACAACACCGACCTCAACATCAATCTGAATTCTCTGGTTGAAACCAGAAGTGCTAATAGTGAAAATCAAACAACTTGGACATATTAAGATCAGAATTAGAAGAAGCAATCAATCATCTGAAAGACAGCAAATCACCATGCAGGCATCGACAATATTCCTGCAGAACTGATCAAATGTGTGGGAGAGAGAATTGATAGACTTCATACATTACATTTGCAATAAAATTCTTTACACAAATAAATGGCCAGCACACTGGACAAAATCAATATTGTGTCCTCTGCAACAAAGAGGAAATTTAAAAGATTGTGCCAATTACAGCACAATAAGTTTGAAAAGTCATTCAAGTAAAATAATGCTGAAAATTGTGTCAGGAAGGTTATCCCCACAGATCGAACCTTTATTGGCAGATAAACGAGCAGGCATAAGAAAAAAGGAAGAAGCACGGTAAAACAAATCTTCAACATACGAGTGATATGAAAGAAAATGTCAGAACATTAGAAAGAAATACATCACAACTTCATCGACTTCAAGAAGGCATTTGATAGAGTTTGCCAACAGGCGTCGTGGAAGATTATGAGAAAACATGATCTAGACAACGATATTGAAGTGAGCAAGGCATTGTACAATGACTCGAAAAGTGCAGCAGTCCTCGTCGACACAGATTTAAATGATTGGTTTCCAACTACAGTCGGAGTGATACAATGATGCTTATTGTCTCCTTGTTCCTTGAGGAAATCATAACAAATAGAAATGGACAACTTGAGGTTCCGGATGATATCAACCTAATCACAGAGAATAGGGAAAAACTTGCTGAGTTAATCAGTCGTCTTGACACGGTAGTCAATGATCTGGGAATGACTATTAGCACCGAAAAAAACTAAAATCCTAATTACAAGAGATCAGAAAAGGCAGCACAATGCAGACAGCACATATGACAAAAATATCCTGGTGCAGGGAACACAACTGGATAAGGTACATTGCTTCAAATATTTCGGCACAATTATTACCCCAGACAGAAGTTCTGAAAGTGAAAAAGAACCAGAATAGCGCTTGCGTCTTTAAGCATTCTCAAAACTAAATACAATATGGAAAGATAAACAAATCAGTCTCAACTCCAAGATTCACTTCCTGAAAGTCATAGTCACTTCCACTGTCTTGTACGGTCCAGAGTCATGGGCAATAACAACTACCAGGGAGAAGAATGTCGCCGCATTTGAAATGAAGAAATGGTGAAGTCAAGGCTCGCATTAGATTGCAAGTAGGACCAATGGAAGAAATGTTGACTATCGCGAAGAAGAGGTCAGCTACAATGGTTCGTCATGTGTGCAGACACAGTAACACTCTCTCACACACACACCATCCTCGAAGGCTACGTAGAAGGTAGACGCAAATAGGGCAGGCCGAGATCAAATTGGATCAGCAACATTACTCAATAGACCGGTATGAGCGCGTCACAGGCAAACAGAAATGCAAAGCACAGAACGGCATGGAAAAAGATTGTTCACAACATAGATATCAGACAATGGTAGCTATAAAAATAATATATAATATCTATGGTTCACACGTTATGAAGGGTGCTCCCACGACCTGACAACAGGTTACGGAATTGATTGATTGATTGATTGATGTACTGTAAATAAACCTATTTTTTATAATGTCAATCTGAATTCTCTTTACTGCCAAACTATTCTGAATCACCCAGTTTGGAATGATTGACAACTAAATTGTTTTTTTGATGTCATTATAACGTGTACAAAAATAAAGTGAATCCGTTATAGGAGGGTTGAAAAACAGCATTAGTCCCATTTTTCCTTGCAATGAAATAATCGGTGACAAAAATTGTGAGGCGTACATAGACTAACGCAGGGTGCACGGAGGAGAGATGTTTCAGTTGTGATAAGGAATGTAAACACCACGTCTCCATCACCGCCACCACGGCTGTCACACACACACAACAACAACAACCGCTATCTGACAGTGTGCATGGGTGGGTGGTAGTCGTGTCAAATTTGATCCTTGCAGCTTTTATTTCAAATAGTCCAACCAATCCGAATGTTTTTCTTTGTACCTGGAAAATCCAAAGATATTTCTCTCCATAGGGTTAGAAATTAAAGCACTTTTCGCTATTCTATGTTTCATTGTAAGTATAAGAATATATATCGTGCGGATATTTATTTTAGGATGGGAAACCCAACGACTGTTTGTATAGTGTGACAACAACAACGACAACAACACCTTCTTCCGTGATATTTCGTCCAGTCTGTCTGTGAACTTGTTCAGTTCGTTTCCGTATTTCTCAACAGTTCTACTTGAATGTCATCTCCATAAATGCAGCTATGATTCTTCTTCGTTCATTCAGATTTATAGTATCTTACATCAGCATATTCAATAAATATTAAACTCGGAATGTAACCAAAGAATTATCACTTGCAATAGATGTTCAAATCGAATGCTGTCACCATTTCAATGGAAGTATTACAGATCGCATATGAATAACAGATATAAAAAGGCGTCAAAAGTGTTTCGAAAAAAAAGAAACCTCGGACTCCAGTAGCATTTCTTTGATGATTTGGGCAGTGCGCTGTGCAATGGTTTCACATGCGCGTTCGCGTGATGTTGACGCGCGGTTGCTTTTATAGGGCGAGCAGTGCGTTGCTGAGTCGTTTCTTCGTTTCGATGCACTCTCATTCTCTTGGCTGCACACATGACTGGGAGTTATCAGTTGATTGTATTTTCTCTGGCATTTTGTAGCGAATTGCAATCATCACTATATGACAATGCTATTCAATTTACAAGACTGCTTGCAAATAACTCATTCTGTGTCGTCATTATTGATCAATTGTACTATATAGATGTTTCCAGCATCATTGAAGATTATGTCATGTGCAAATCTGGTAAATTTTGTTCAAATTAGTAATGGAAATTTGGAGATTTTGCAAATGGGAAATGCAAATAGGACTGGGGTCAGTGGTAATTTCAATGCGACGCAAGGCGTTCTTTATCTTCGCGAAATTTCATTAAGATCGCATATGAAGAACAGGTATAAAAGTGACGTCTAGTTTTGGTAGTCTCACAAGGGCCTACAACGGACCCTTAAAACGGAACCTGTGGCTCCCATACGATTGGAAATTAAAAATCACGAAGTGTATGCCCTGCCCGGCCATTCAAAGGTGGAGACAGACGGACAGACAATCAATATTATATTATCTATATGCAGGAAGAATTCAATTAACACGTTCAATATATGACGTCATAAAGGACTTTTTCCAGCCTCATCCAAAATTGTCTATGGCATATTCTATCAGCTGTATATAGACAAATTAGGTTAGCCAATTATTGTGTCAGGAATGGTGCACAGCCAACTCCTGGATGCCACAGCTCTAGATGCCGATAGGACGAACGGAGTGTTGCCTGAACTATTCACTTCGTACGCTCTGCGTTAATTGTCCTCAGCTCAAACTCTGTCTAATCGAGTAGAAGATATAATTAGAGAGATAGAAAGAATAACTCCGTCTGGCACTGAGAACAAAAACTATTGCTCACCCCGTTTCCAGCCCAATTCTCTGTAGCATATGTACGCCAGTGGCGCGTGCTGTCTTGTGGAACGAAACGGAACGAAGCGATTGTTAAGTACCCTAGGTCAATATACAGCCAAATAGTGTAGTGGAGTCTATCACATCAATGTCGTGGTGATTTAATGTAGGCAGGTATCCCACAGCAACTGGCGGATCGGATCACTCTGTCGATCTCGCTCTATCTGAAGTACTAACTTGTGGCATTACTGCTCAAAAACCCCACAGTCAGTTTGGACGATATGGCAGCCCCGCATGTTTTCGACGACAAGGTGCGTTAAAAATTACAGTTCTCCTGTAGCGGAGATTGAGTCATTCCATATTTCTATTCATCTCTCTCTGTATATATATACTGGATGCTGTAAGTGCAAATTATGTCTGTCTGTGTGTGGTGAACACATTCCACAATCAAAACGCGGAAATCGTACTATGCCAAATTTTACGCCAACATCAGACGGATCAGAAAGTTCCTCCATCCATTACTAGTTTAAAATACATCATTTGTTAACACCATTGGTAGCCTCATTTGATAAATCAGTATATACTATACAGAATGAGGCCCTCAAGGGCGAATTCGAAACTGGCAGCTGTATAGTCTGTTTTGGTTGTATGTCATATAACTATACCGGCGCAGACTGATTAATCTAGTTTTGTGCCGTCGAGCCAATCCGCGTGAAGAAATTTTGTAAACCCCATTCCAAATGCGCGCTAGTAAACGTGCGTCAGAAATGAAGAGCGTGTAAACTTATTAAAAATGGACAAATAAACATTTCCTCAATAGTTAGACTGATTTGAAATTTTTTATTTCTATCCGGTATCATGATGTTGGTTGGGTATTTAAAAAACTGAATTATAACTATACATAGGCATATAAATGTAGCATTCCTGTACAGGAATTGCTTCCTTAGCGACTATCCCGTTCCCATTGTAATCACATTGTACATAGTCGGGTTTTTTAATTTCATGCATCAAATATATGTATTGAAAACCAGTGACTATAGGTAGCATTAAATACTTGTAATTCATTATTAGATTGGAAATATACTGCAAAATTAAAGTGCAGTACTACAAATTTGTCAATAAATGATATACAGTACCATATGGCATAGGATATCCATGGAGTGTTAACATTTTTAATTATTAATTGCCAATAGGTGTTTATGAAATGGCGAATTCCGCAGGTGATAAGAACCCAGACGCACCAAGCAAAGTGCGATTTGTCTCAGAATCAGTCAAGTGAGTTTAATTTTTATTCTTTGTTAGTAGTAGGAAAATGAATGAGACTGCGGCATCGAGGTATCTGATATATGGTCAACAATGATCGTAGATACATGTGGTATATGTAGGACGTGAGTGAAGTCAGGAAGTGCATGTTAATAGAACATTATGCCGCGGGTAACTCGACACTCGCACTCGGCAGAATGCAGGCGAAGGCGATGGGTGTGAAAGAGGCTCTAATTGTGGTTGGCAAGCGAGAACCAGGGAACAAACTGATTCGTATCTTCACAGACAGCAACAGTCTCCCCGGAGAATATACGAGAAGGCCCTCAGTCTCAGGCGAAAAGCGACATGGATGACTTCTGGGTTGGGATATAGCGAAAGAGTGCGCATGGAACACGGCTGCACCACCAGTGGATACCAAGTCACGTAGGGGTCGAAGGCTAGGAAAAGGCTTACTCCCTAGTTGCCAGGAGAAGAGCACTGCACCAGAGCAGGACAAAGATCCTCTTTATCACGGCTATTGGGCCATTGTTAAGCAGAAGAGTTGTGAGAGTGGATGAAAAGGGCAAGAGAGCCAGAAACAGCTTGGGCTTTGGAAGGCGAACAGTGATCAAGATTTCTCCATCATCAGCCAAGAGACCAAGAGGCGTTTCTCGTTACCCTCAGGATCTTCACAGAAGACGGGTGTCATCGTCAATATATGCCAACGTAGCGACGAATTGGTTGCCTGTACACCAGCTGTTTTACGCGACTCCACATCCGAACAAAACACCCGAAATCGTTCAGCAATCGTTGATCGAACATCATATTATCCAATAAATTTCGTGCTGGTCTACAGTATAGACCGAAGAGGTGGTTCGCCGCCATCTATGACCTCAATCATTTGCAACACCGCTAACACATCGTTTTGCACCATGTTAAGGTAGAGATAGTCATTCACAGTTTCAGGGAAAACAAAACGTGTACCTTGTAGGTATAACGGATATCCAATAGAAAAAGAACCAACTGCATGCATTCAAGTCACGCGGGGTTTTTCAATTCTTTTTTCTATTTTTGTTCAGATAATCGGGCTAATCTGCAATCACGAGGAAGCCAATCTTCCGTATTGCCCGTGGCCAAACTTCCGACTATTGAAAATCTCGGACAGATGCAAAGTCCGGCGCTGGTGTCCGGAAACCAGCGGAGGACTCCGAAACATTCCGCACGAAGTGGAGCCGGGTCGGTAAATAAGACTATAAAGGTAAATTATATAGATGCACAACAAAATTTCAACTGCCCTTAAATTCATCCGCTCCTAAAATTAGCAGTGCACAAACTAGACACTATTTGTAAACTTTTGAAAACTCAATTCATTCGCGCCACTGTCGAGGGAATGCTAACTATACTCTGCGGAAACTTGGACAATGACTGAAGCATTATGACACGAAATCGATGCCTTGAACAGATCTTCCGACACATTAACTAGGATGACAACGATATCGATGTCGATGGGGAACGCTTGAACAACCTCAAGTTCACAGATGACATACAGTAGCTATCGCATCTGAACATTTGGAAGATGCAGGAGCTCTGCTGAATGACTGCATAAGTACCATCTAAAAGATCCAGCTAGAAGGGCAGGAGATAGAATGTAGGGACAATTACATTTACCTCGGAGAAAACATCCACTAAACTGACATCAATCAAGAAAAAGAAGTCAACAGAAGGATCCAGTTAGGTTTAGGGTTGCCTTTTGGAAACTTTTGATAAACTTTATCAAAATGGAGAAGATGGGCCGGACATCTTGCTAGAACCACAGATATCCGATTGACCAAAAGGGGTTCACAGAATGGACGCCAAGAACAAGCACTAGAAGAAGAGGAAGACCAGTAATCAGGAGGGAAAATGACAAGGCACTGAGTTACAACATATCGACATTTGTGGAAACACTAAGCTAAGGCCTACGCCTTGCAGTGTGGGCTGACTTGGAATAATAATGATGATGATGAGTTATACTACTATTGCAGTATTATACAATGGAGACATCTATTTTTATAAAGAAATAATGTAATTTCTTGCTCATTTAAACTTGTAAAGGTATTTAATGATAATACTTTTTAATTTTGTAATATTATATATAGTTTTGATTGTTTTGGAATAGTTCAGCCTGAATATTTCTTTTTGAATTAGAATTAATTCTTTAAAGTTATGAAACATTGTTATCTGTCTTCAAAACTAGCACACATCTTAGGCATGCCCATAACTTGAATAGACGTCATTCCATCGGCTCATATTTCCCCTTCAATCTCTCCTCTAAGATCATTCAATCATCTGTCTTTTTCAAGTCTTATCCCTTGTCTAATCTTTGCATCTAAGATTAAAGACTGCCGGCAAAACAGCTTGTGACTAAATTCAAACAAGAATTATGACTTCCGTGATGGCAGATATTTGTTGATTCTGGCATTGTTTAATCAAACGCCCTACATACAACAGATAAGATATTGTATAGATGATTTGGGGCAACGCTCCTTGCCCTGAAAACGAGACAAACAGTTTGACAACAACTTCCTTATTTGATTAACAAATCGAGGGCAATAGAGAATTTTTTAATTATTCAAAATGATTACGAGAAACAGAGTACATAATGAAACTCACCAAAATATTGAGTTTACAATAGCGCAAAGGTGACAGTATTTTTATTAAGTCAATTTTATTTTTTAGAGAAATACATACGAGGAAGAGCTGCATCGTGGGAAACAGGACAGGCCTGAGGAGTTGAGTCCAGCGATTCTGAAAACTCTTCAACCAGAGGCACAAGTTCAGTTAAGGAAATGGTTGGAAACGGCTACACCACAAGGTATAAGTAAAATGTTAATAATATGGGGTGTCCGTAAAAATACGTTTTCAAAATACAAACATTAAAATATTAATAATGTCTACAATGAGCAATGTAACTATACATAACGTAGTACAGAATAACAGTTCGTAAGTACTAACAGAATATTTCATAAACATATGAATAGAAATAAATCATTTTAAAAAATGTACTCATTTTCGATAAGTTGCCTGCAGTGTGATAGTAGGTCATTGAACTCCTTGTTAAGCATGCAGGGCGATACTGAATTGTGATAGTCCTGTAGAAAGTCTCTGATCTCTTGAACATTGTTAAATACGATGTTGCGATAGCTAACTTCCATGTTGCGAAAAACAAATCTATCGCATAGGTTAAGATCTGGGTAGTAAGTCGGTTGAGAAACTCTGGTGACGACGTTCTCCTGAAGAAAATGTTCGCTGATGTGAGCTTTATGAGGGCGAGCATTGTCATGCATCCAAAGCAGACGCTTTATCGGTAAGCCGTGTTGAGAGAGGTAGTTTTGTAAAAATAGTGTATCTATCGGCATTTGTGCTTCCTCCATCCTCCGGGATTTCCAAATATAGGCTAGTTGTGTCTATTGAAATTTACAGCTACGATTATGTGGTATTTTTTGCCGACATAGTCTTTCGAGGTATTACTGGTCTATCCACGTCATCGTCAACCCATTCGACTGGTACCCATCGGCGTATTGAATTCAGTGGAGGAGATGATGTACAGTATACAGGGTGCGGCAGATTGAATGACCCTCAATATAAATCGTTATAAATATTAATCTGTTTATCAAATTATATAAAAATCACACTAAACGAAACGTAAGAATATTTTCTATTAATTATCACTATTACATAGAAAGCACATAGAAACTCATAACGTTAAAAATTGAATTCAAAATTAGATAATAATATATATCAATCCCTAGGTGAAGAAGAGGAAAAACAGGGGCGACAGTACCGATCCCTGGGGCAGTCCCTCTAGGAAAAGCCAGTTATCGCTCTCGCTCCCATTGAGACGCACCCTGGCCAACCTATTGGTGAGGAAGCCCCTGATCCACCTAAC
>JAUYWV010130046.1:0-11174 GCA_032274565.1 Nematoplana nigrocapitula
TGATCAAATTGCGAATAGCGTTCGAGGTCGAGGTGCTACCCACCACGACCTCGAACGCTATTCTCAATATCATCACACTCTTGGTTGATCTCTATTACTTCTCTATCGTCCGTCCCTCACACTCTCTAACTCTGGCGTAATCTATCTCGCGTTGAACACAAGCAAGAAGACTACGGCGCTGCGCTATAGGCGGATGTTTCGTCTTTCGCGGTAGCTATTTTCACTTCTTGATTATATAAATATCAGTTAGATTTCTAATACCAATTTGTAAATATTTCCAAATTTTGTTATTCATAACAACAATTGCACGCGTAGCTGCAACGGGCCACTGGTAACTTATTGTGGTTGATAGTTTAGCATCCCTTCTGGTGGGACTCCGCCTGACGACAGCAACAACAAATAAGACACCAGAGACCGTCTGATCTTCGTGCTACAGTCTGGCAACCCAATAAATGATTCAAAATATGACTTTAAAGCTTAAAAATGTGGTATTGGCAAATATAGCAAAAAAATGTTTCTGAATTTAATAATCTCTAAATGTTCCAACATGTACTATGAGCTTTCTTTTATAATGCGATATTATGCGCTATTATGCAACAGCCGTATAACCGTATATTCAATCACCAATCTTGTATCGGCATTTGCCATCCTGAATAACCATGGTTCGATAGTTTTATAGTTTATTGGTGAAATATTAGCATATTTAAACAAGACAGTTGTAATATTATCGCGTGAGTGTTTGTTTGTAAAGACTTTATTAATTGTTTGTATTTGTCAGTGTGTCGAAGCTGTATCTAATTATATTATACATGCTTTTGATTTGTTTAATTATGCTAACATTTTACGAGATGGATCGATCTACGGTAATACGGTTGGTTATACGGCGGGTTATATGGCTGGTGCGTATAATGCATTAGCACCTAAAATTCTACTAAATCAGAGGAAACGCAGGCCTGGTCTGTTATCTTTGCATAGTGTCGTACACCTATCGTCTGTAGGTTTTGCGAGTATGCTCGTTCCTTTAGGATGTGCTACACTGAATAAGCAAACGAAGGTAAATCAGGACATCTTGGTGGCGAAATATGGATCCCCTCTTGTCCGGGGCTTCTTTTACAAAGTTACCCTGTGGAAATTATAGGCCTAGTCCGCAAATGTAGATATACGACGTATATCAGTATAACCCAAGTTGATAAACAGATCCACAGCAGGGAACGAACATTTGCACAAATCAGGTCAACCTCTCTGCATATTTGCCTAGTGAAATATAGCAGATGTTTATATTAGCCGTACACTATTAACTTAGAACTCTATTGACTTATGGAACTTGTGGGGGTATTGGCGAATTCCTTCGATGATGCGCTGGACACTTTTGATCAGTGTAAACATTTTTAATAGAATTCGCAAAACAATTTTGAACTTGGATTAAAACTGCCTGCTGTCCTGAATGCAATGTCCATTTATAAGTATTATTATCGCCACTTATTTCTTAATTTTTTATATTTTATGAAAGAATGAATTTAAGTCAAAGGTGGCCTAATTGCTCTACAGCAGTCAGGGAAGCACAATGTGTAGCATATCAGACAATGGTTTGCTACACAGGAGAGTAGCTGTTTAACATAGACGAGTGCCTCGTACGTTTGGCCCGCTTTCCACCTAGTCGGTACAATCGATGGTCTATCGTGGTGCAGGGGGTTCACTAGAGGAGAGATTTGAAATCCAGTTTTTCAAATATTTAATGTGCATTTAAATGGTAATAAAGGAATTGTATTTTTATTAAGATTTTTCTTCACAGTTACATTCTAATAGAATAGGCGAAATAAATTGGTAAACATTTGGCAAATTAACCTTCTCTTTGGCTATGTGATTCAATTTCGAAACTAAAACTATTGTTTATAAACAAGCTGACGGTTCAGCACAGGATTGCTTTCTTTTATAAATAAGCCTCAACAATTGATAGCGTAAAATGATTTTACACTGATAGCGGATTTCTAAGACTTGTGCTCCATAATCCTCCCTGCAGGTGTCTTTTGGTTTTACCAATGTAGGTAAATATCAGAGTCAACCGGACAAGAAGGCTTTCGGAGTACTAGACTTAGAGAGAAGTATTTCTGAACTTTAAAACTACTAATTAGAAAGCAATCTGTACTGAACCGTCAACTTGCTTATTATATGGTAGTTAATTTATGTTAAAATTAAAACTGTTAAGTTTGTGTCCGGAAGCCTTGCAATGAGAACGTTTTCAATCCCAATGCTCCCCTCTGCCACTCTGAAGTCATCAAAAAACTATCACCACTCGCATTAAAAGATTATAATATGAAGGGTAGGGCGCACAAATAAATAATTCTATTAGTAATAATAAAATTATCTTTTCTTTTGTTCATAAGTATATTAATTCATTCTGAGTAACCTCTACGTACACCGCAGGTTGCTAATCAGTTCTATCCACTGAACTCTATATTATTGGCCATTATCCTTAAATCGCATAGTGTTTGATGTTCACCCACTCTTTGATGTCATGTGTCCAAGTTCTTCTTTGTCTTCCAGGAAATCTAGAGCCTTCTATTGTGTTGTAGAACACTTTTCGTGGCCGAAAAAAAACATTTTTTGTTTTGCAATGATGTCATTCAACTTCAGAAGAGTATTCATTTTCTTTAACTCATCTTCATTTCTCACTTGTCTGTCCATTTTATCTTGAGAATTCTACGGTAGCAGCACAACTCAAAAGCATCAAACTTACTTCTAATCGCATTGTTTATTCATTGCTTCACTTACGTAACAGAAAACTGGCCATATACATAAGTTCTAACTACAGTATATTAATTTTCGTCCATTTACCAATATTGTTTTTAATAGTTCATTTTGTCTTTGAAAAACTATTTTCGCCAACGACACACGTTTCTTTATTTCATCCCAGCAGCGTCCATCTCTGTAATCAGGGAGTCTACATGTAGGTGACAATAACTAAATAATCAGATCTATCAAATATATTTATATATATATATATATATCTTTCCCGTTAATTATTTATGATAAATACAGAAACTGGAGGTCATAGAAAGTGATATAATGACGTTTAAAATAGGGAACAGTGCTACTAATTAACTGTATAAATACAATTGGCTGAAAATATAAGCAACGCGCTGATGAAAATTATCCTAATTATTGCTTTCGTTTTCAGCTGTTTTGTTACTAATGACGTTATACAGTATGTCTCATTTTCGTTTGCTTCAAAAAATGACAGCAAAATTCAAAGTCTTCGTCCGGTGAATTCTGTTTCAACATTGTAGAGCAAATTATTTGAATAGAGAGAAAAATGATGGGAAATGATTAATACGTCTGTCAAACTTATATATACAGGCATCAAAATTACATTTTATATTTAAATTCGTTAATTTAGTTTTTCGCACACGACTACTGCTATAGTGGATATATTAAAATAATATATTGTCTGCTTTCGGTTTCAAATACATTATATGAGTAATAATTTTGTATTAGTTATCAAAGTTTATGGTAAATATAATGTAGTTTATTATCTCACATATTTTTAAAAATAAAAATGTTTTTATGCTGCACACTATAAATTTTTATTAATTCTCCGCCAAAGTTATCATAATTATGCACAGTGCACCAGATTATCAAAACTCTGGAACTGATGCGCCTCTAACTACAATTGCAGTTGTGACCAGTCTCATCTTAAATACAGTCGAGCAAGTCTTTGTTCCATCGCATCCCCGTTTTTCGGTGTGAGGTACCTTCATATCTGAGTCGTTGAATTATGTACACAAACGTGATCTACGAATGGTTATTTAGTTGACGATTCCCGAACCAACCTCAGAGATGGGTAACAGATCGATTCTAATGACTTGCGTGGCAAAAACAATATATGACGCCTGACCTATTAAATCATAAATATTTCACCCTCTGCCATCAGCAGTTGTGATATCTAGATGTTCATTTAAATTTGGATAAACGTTTGGGGTGGTTTAGCAATGTATTTGGATTACGATTTTAAAACGATAAAATTAAAAAAGACAAACAGTCAAGTACGACATAGAAGAAATAGTGAATCAAAATTCGAGGTGAATAACATTTGTCCAGCAAGAGGTTAAGGTTTTGTACAGATCATGATTGGTTTGAAAACATTGGAAAATATATGCGCTTTCTATTTACAATGGAAGAGGGTTCTAATAAGAACATTGGTATCTAAAGTAATATACAACAACAGGTTTTCTATATTGTGTTGCGGAACCAAACAGTGACTACCAATATGCGACTAATTATTTTGTTATCAAAAAGGTAAATGGGAATTTTCATAGATCACTCAGCATGAATAACTAATATTTTTTCTGTACTTCCACTTTTGATCATAACTAATGCTAGACGTCTGTGCACTCAAAAAGTTGATATGTTTTTTGCAGTGAATAAAAGAAAATACGAATGGCGTATATTTGGAAACAATCATGTAAATCAAGAAAGTAATAACAATAATTTGAAGAAAATAAGCAACAAAATATTAGTATACATATTCAGTAAAAATGCAACCAATGACAACGATTTTGAGGGACAAATAGGTTGCATACATTTATGAGGGGAGCGAAATAAAGAAATAAGGACAATTGAAAACAAAATACAATGTTATTATAAAATAAACCAGAAAACGAAGATCAAAAGGAATCTTTAGCAAAAGAGATCTCTTTCTAAATGGAGTGAGTGATTGAAACCTGTTCCAATGACAATTCGTATTGCAGATGTTTCGCTGGCCACGTGTTAGGATGCGCTCGAAATCGGAATCGTTGGTATTAAGGAAAGTTTTAAGGAGACGGAGGCATGTAATTTTCTTGCACCTATTTGCTGTAGAAATTGAATGTGGTGGTTCCACGTAAGCTCACAAGACCACCAGACAAAAACATTTTTGCAGAGCGGCCGCAATCGAGTGTGCAGGTATTCGTTTTTTTCCAGAGCTTCAAATATTTGGAAACAAATAAAAAGTTGTCTCTTTCTGAAAGTCGCATGTGTACTTTCCCTGATGTAACTGAAGTAGCTATTGTACTAAATTTAGTCACGTGTCACTTGAATTATGGATCTTAGATTGACGGTTCGACCATCTACTGCACATATTTACTACAGGGAAGCATTTTAGCACTGCAATTTTATTATACCTTGTCAATCTGTTTCTGGAAACGATATTCTCTGCTCAATCATTGGGTATAACTGAATAACAAACAAGAACGGGAAAAAACTACCACATGTTTTACAACACGTTATGTTCACCGTGAACATATCCGAAAAACTCGAGATCAAGCACAATTTACAAAGATATCAATGACAATAGAGGACCAACAGCATCTTGTCTACATTTTGTAGCAAAAGGGTTGCCGTAATTTCTTTTTAATAATAATAATAATAAATTTATTACTGCAAAGTGATAACAAAGTAATCAAAATGACACTCTCAGCGAGAGTTGTAGCAGAAGGCGTCCAACTTGGCTTTAAATTTTTTGTGGACGAGGCCCGGACCACATCGTCAGGCAACTGGTTCCAAGGCTTGCAGATGCGGTTGTTGAATGAGTTTCGTCGCTGCTCACAATTGCGCACGAGTTCTGTGCGCAGTTGGGCACGAGTCTGGCGTCCTCGTGGGTTTCTCCGCGTAGGAGGCGCATGCCAGTCTATTGAGTCGTTTCCGGCTTCAAACTTGAAGTGCTGGATGAGGTCACCACGGGTACGGCGATCGGCCAGCGACAGCAGCTTAAGCTCTTTGCAGCGATCCTCGTACGACAAGTTGTGCAGTTTGTAGGGAGTTTTAGTGGTCCGCCGTTGTACTTTCTCGATTTTGTTTATGTCCGTCTTCAGGTAGGGACACCATTGTACGACGCCGTACTCCAAGTGGGGGCGGATGAACATGGTAAACAGGTTCTTCTAGAGGCTTACTTCTCTCAAAACGAAGGTATTTTCCAAGATGTTGTGCATTTGATTAGCTTTTGAGGTAGCTTTGTCGACTTGTTCACTTGCCTCTAAGTCACTTCTGATGATGGCACCCAGATCACACTCTGAGTTGGTAGAGTCGATCTTACAAAAAAATTATATCGTTTAAGTTGTACCTCTAGATAATAAGTGTGTGGGTGGTTTTGAAAAGGGATCTGAAAATTCCTTTTAGAAGGCGAATATATTATGTGCCCACTGCGCATATAGAGTTTCAGCAATTGCAATCTAATCTATTCTCTCGCGGACATATTTGTATTTGCATAAGGACAGATTTTCCAAAGCTATAAAGCAAGCGACAAATTCTAACAGGTGTTTGAGAGAAAGAATGTTTACAGTTGAAATACGGAAAATAAATAAAATATATAGAAATAATTTCACCAAAATTTGCATCTTACAAATTGAAGGCGAGGGGACGGTTTTATGCGCCATGGAAATTAAATGTATTTATTTGGAAATTGTCACCGACATATTTCGTATGTTTGCCCGTTGTCACATCAAATAGTTGTAGTTGCTCGAGTTTGATTGCACCATTTTTTTAAAAAAACACTATCGCTCATTATAGTCAGGGCGTTTTCAAACAAACAATCTCGCTTGATGTAATGTGTCGGACAAAATGATACTCTTGCAAATGCAAAGTCGGTTAATGATAGTACTGAGTACACAATTAACTTACTGATCAGTCTTTCATTAGCTAATGCACTCCAGTCTCGCATATTAGTCGGCAGTCTCTCGTTGGGGTAGAGCGGGATGGTGCCGTGTACCCAACAGTAATTGTCGAGAAACGACTCGAATTGGGCCCCCGCTGGCCTGGTGCTCGAGTAGCAGGACATGGGGTTGAAAAAGTACTGCTTCAGGCCCGATACAAAGGCGCACAGGATGAGCAGAGCGGTGGTGAAGAGAAAGTTCAGCTTGTCTGCGTAATCCTCGACGCCGACAAAGGTGGCCAACTGCACGCGACAAATCGTGAAAATAAAATGATTAATAATAATCTGGTTTCAGAGGACAACGCCTTCTCTTCCTTCCAACATGCAGACATCTTCTTATAGATATTGTATATATACGAGGATGCTTCATTCCATGTTTCAAATGAAAACAATGTCGAATACCTGATAAAAAATTCCTCTGACTAATTACTTTTTCGTAAATTATTTTTTCGCAATGCTACATGTTATATAATGATATGAGTAGTATAATATTATACAAAATTAGAAATTGAAATTCACAAGTTTAGAACGTAAAATTATACCCGGTAAGAAATATTTCCACAAGAAAGGGTTTACATTATCGGTTGAAAGAAAACAGATCCAACTCAAACTGGATCACTAACTTACAGCGGGTAACTACTAACAGGCGATTTTCTGCTTAGACCGCAGAGCCTTATCCACCTCATCCATTTGTTGAAAGATTAAAATATATTGAAACTGATCATTGGTGATGCAAATTCAGAGGAATAATTGAGGAGGAGGATTGCTTAAAAAATCACGGATAATGAGAGCATCCTTCTGTTTCGCTTTTCATACCAAAACGATCATACTTATAGATTGTATTCTTTCACACTTTTAATTTCTATTGTTACCGTTCGATATTATAGGGTTGAATGTCGAGGAGAGTTACAAAGGTTAGATTTCCATGGATTTTATATTCATTGTAGACACACCGTATGTAAAAAACAGAAATCCGCGAGAAGATTGATTACCTTGTATTTCGACACCAAGTCGATGAATTCTCGTCCAACCATGTTGATGCAGGCTTTCACAGCGACTGGTGCGTATCTGGAATGAATGGAATTACTCCAGTGAATGACACACCTCGTTTACTTATATAATCAAAATAGAAGTATCGCATTATAAAATATGATTTTAATAAGTTAAGCACTTTCTGAGGTATTATATGCACTTAATCTGAGACACAACATCCGGTGTTTAAGTATACAAGTACTTACGAAATGCTAAACGGCGTATTATTCCTGGCTTCATTTAAAAGTCAATGGCTAAGAAGTGTACGCTCTTTTTTATTGAAGGAACTCAGAAAAGAATGACATCCGTCTACATTAAACGTAAGTTAGATGGGATATCTGTATATATAACCTGATATACTATGCACTGAAATATAAACATGGAGGTAAATATGTAGCGATAGTCTGATGACAGCAAATGGAATATAATTACGAGAGAACAAAATTGAGAATCAGTTCGATCTACACGTTGCATTCTTTGAAGACTTATATCTTATGTAATTTGATAAATGCCTTTGGAAAGTAAACTATAGAACGGATTATCACCAAACTTGGCGGCAATGTTCACTTATACAGTACTTCCCGGGATTGCCATGACACTATATGTTACTCCAAGGGGGACGTTTGACATTGATGTCAAATTTGGCGTTGTGCGATTTCCACACTCGTTAGTGGTTTAAACATATTATTTAATATCACCATCAATAGCCTCATTTTTCATGGGAAGTTTTATTCTACTGTAGGCGATTGTTGCAATGCTATATCAATATACGTACGTAGTATACTATCCTTCTATTTGCCGATACAAAATCGTTGCTCTCGCTTTCTCTTTGTCCAGCTACCACGGAGATTTGATCAGTTGGAATTAAATCTACCTGGTTGCTGACGAGAGAGACCATGTTTGGAGAAATGCGCTGGTCTTGGTGAGACACAGTTACTATAGGTATACCCTATTAATATGACTCCAAACTCGTATTTCTTCCTATATTAGTGTTTTCATGTGGCAATTGGAGTATTTTGAAAAAAAAACTTTGCTATCTAATTGGATGCAAATGCGTACATATATTGAATGGATATATCCAAAAAAAGAAAGGAGTATCTCCAAAGAGGTTTGAATACATCAACTAGGGCAGACACGCGCGCCAAAAAATGTCCGTTTCGGAGTGTTTGGTAGGGAAATTGCAGAAGGGCTAATAATTATTTTCGGTTAACTTTATGCAAAATGGCAACTAGTTGCTATAAACTGTACAGACAGACAAAATGAAACGAGAATGTGTTCTATCATTGTATTAAAAAATTAGTGACTAACCTGAATGCCTAACAAATTCTACTGCTATTTGTAAAACAGAAAATCGTCGCATCTGATTGGCCGAAAGGGCAATCAATCAAATTACACGGAAATCCTTTATCTGTGAATGGACGTGTCTACTCTAGTATATACTTATTCCAACCTATTTGATTATCTTCAACACCATTATGGTATTAAGTTGTATATTAGAGTACACCCTACTTAATTAATCTCTTGTCAATGATATAGGCCTCATCCATCCGTGTTCTATTCATTCACAATAGATTGACCTCGGCTTTGCCCAGAAATAGTGGATATTAAACTATGCTGGTTTTTTAACTAATCTAAAATTAAATTTCACGCCTTGTGGATTTTGCTGCATGCTGTGAAAGATTTAACGATGGTTTTACCACCTTGAAGTGTTTAAATTCCGATTTTGAGCTATAGAAGTTAACCTTTTTTAAAACCGGCGATATAATTTATTATCCTACTGTACAGTCAGCACTCTTCGCACGATAATCAACAGTGTTGGTCTGGTCTGCAACGCAGGTAGACACTTAGTTTTATACAGTCCCTTCTCGTGCGCGCCCTGCGAGTCAACCAGGTGGTTCCATAACCCGTTTGGCCGCTTTATCGATTGGAGGTGCCGGTAGCGGGCGCATTTCAGACAAATGATCTTCTCTGATATGTCTAATACACTTGTTCCATAGTGTTGTTACATATAAGCAGTACAATAACAGACAGACGGGGCTCTGTCAAAATTACCGTAACCATATGCGCATGTTATAGTCGTAAAAAGTGTAATAAACCAGAGATGTCACCCCACAACAAAATAGGAGAAAGAATACAATACAATTCAATGCACAAAACACAGCAGGGTCGACAAATAAAGCTGTTTAATTGACTTCTGAACAGTTAAATGTTTGTTTAAAATGTAGCATATTTGTTTATATTTCAATTGTGTGAAGATACTTAATTTTTAAGTTAATATGACGCAATAATTGGACTAATGAGTTACAGGCTTCTTTCGTCCTGATTATTTATATTTAGTTTATGCGAAAATTAAATGTCTAGGTTTTATTCGATACTGACATTATATGCTGAAACATCTTTTTCTATATAATAATAAATAATAATAATTTATTTTATTGCAATCAAAAATTGCAAATGGCAGACCAGAGGCTACTCTAGGGCAGATATGGCTGGTCACCTATATATTATATGTACAAAAAATGAATGAAAGATGAAAAATGAAAATGAATAATGAAACATCGAAATAGGCGCGAAAAGCAGGACATTTATACAAAAAATACAAGCGGTGTCCAAGCAGCTTAGGTGGAGATATTGCAACAATGAAGCAAATATTTTTTTGTTCAAGCAATACTCAATTTTTAATAATTGTTTAAGTAAAACTCTACAGTTTTATCTTTGAAGGAATGTCTATTTTTTAACTTTTTTAACTGATTTGGAATGCCATTCCATAACACACTAACTTCCTCTATTACTTTATTTCGCCTATTGTAAAACAGAGTATTTATTTCTATATTTAAATTGTTGCTAAGAGATTTACTATGATTTTTTTACTAAGTTTGATGCTTTGAGTGATACAACATGTCATTTGAATATTATAAATTGCTTTGTGGCAAATAAGAGAGTCTTAGTTTTGCCAGATCCAAAACCTTTAGTATATTACATTCTTTATGTAGTGTATCAGTGTGAAAAAGTATTGGCTGCTTCATTATAATTTTCAACAGTTTATTTTGTGTATTTTACAATGCTGACAATCCCGTGGAATATTTTTTACCATAGATTTCGATACCATAATTTATTTTAGAAACTGATAAAGACTTATAAACCATTAATAATTTTTTCGTGGGCAGGGAATTTCTAAGGGCATAATATTTAGGAATATGTTGTTGAGCGCTGTAATAGTATGATTGATGTGTTTTTCCCATTTTAAATCATTTGTGATTATTAGACCTAGGTATTTGGTTTCGCCTGACCTTTGACCAGTTGAGCATTTAGGTTAAGATTTAGAGTTTGTTTCTCACCAAGGATAAAGTCCAAAAAATGAGTTTTGGTAATATTTAGAGTTAACCTATTAAATATAAACCATTCTGAGCACAGTTTTAGAGCCAGATTTGCTTTCTCGTCTAAGCTTATGTAATTA
>JAUYWV010130057.1:0-11173 GCA_032274565.1 Nematoplana nigrocapitula
AACTACGAGTATGGACAGTTAAACCATTTATTATATTACTGTACCACACGCGATAGCACAGTTATCGTCAAACTAAAATCGCTTTAGATAAGCAGGTGAACTACGAGTATGGAGAGTTAAACCGTTCATTATATTACTGCACCACACACGCGATAGCACAGTTATCTTCAAACTAAAATCGCTTTATATAAGCAGGTGAACTACGAGTATGGAGAGTTAAGCCGTTTATTATATTACTGCACCACACACGCAATAGTACAGTTATCAATAAAACTAAAATCGACTTTGAACAAAACGGATCAACCCTTTTATAGAGATGCGATGAAGCATCTAAAAACTGATATTATGTACCAGGGTCACTTCTCTAATTCATATCTCACACATCATAATTCCTCCACTTTTCCTGCTCGTATCGAATTTCTCACATTAGAGTCAATAACCTTCAATTGAGTATGTGTAACAGTAGCCCATTTTTTGACACCATCCTGCAACGCTGCACTGGGGGATGTGGTCGTTGGTTGGCTGCGCCTCGACCCATCTGGAATGGGTTCTTGCTTACTATGTTATGCAAGTGCTGAAATGGACTTTGGGTTAGGGTTAGGGTTAGGGTTAAAAAGCTGGTAGCCATCTCCTATCTAGGGTCTGGGAAATGACGTTTCATTCATACAAGTAGAATTAATAAGTGGAATTAAAAGTGATACACATTTTAGACAAAAGAAGAGTCTGCAGTTGGATAGATTTGGGAGGCTGTGGAGCAGAACAGGGACAGTGTAGGCTAGAAGAACTGGGCATCAGAAACAAACTATTGCCATCATCCATGCTTGGTTTTTGGTATAACATCTCCTAGTATTTCTGTTGTGTCATCTCTTCAAATATGAAGGACACTCCTAGTCAATCCTTATTAGATACATCCAACCCGCATAGCTGCTGACATCACTGGTGATCAACAACTATCTCCAGCAGGCAGTTTCCTGCATAGCTGCTGACATCACGGGTGATCAACAACTATCTCCAGCAGGCAGTTTCCCGCATAGCTGCTGATATCACTGGTGATCAACAACTGTCTCCAGCAGGCAGTTCCCCACACAGCTGCTGATATCAGGGATGATCAATAACTATCTCTAGCAGGCAGTGCCCCAAATAGTTGTTGATATCATGGGTGATTAACAAATTATCTGCAGCAGGCAGTTCCCTGCATAGCTGCTGACATGTCAAATGTAAGTCTTATTCAATGACTAAATTATATATGGGTATAACTATTAAGTAATATTTATTAATTTTCAAAGTCATTTTTCCATTTTTTAAACTAAATAAAATACTTAAATAAGTTAATTAAATAAATTCCCTTTTATAAAAAATAGTTTTTATAACACTAATAATAACTATTGTCAGTATTGTCTATTGTATTGATTCATTTTTTATTAGTATAATTTTTCCTTTTTTCAATTCCCTTTTAAAACAAATATATACTTGATTAGATTTTTTAAATTGAAGTTAAAGTTAATGTGAATTATATTTCATATATTTCATAATTATTAATATTATTATTTTAAAGTTTTTATTTAATAATTACAATATTTAATAAATATATTACTTAGTATTATTAAAAAAATTACAATAGTTTTAATTTTTGTATAAAATTTTTATTTTTAATATTTGTAGAATACATAATATAATAACAAGAAAACTTAAAGAAAAAGCACGAAATATTTTATAAAAGTTAAAAATAAATAATTTTAGGCACTTTTTGGTAGTTCCCCCACATTCATAACAAACTGTATGAATAACCATATAATAATGACATTGAAGAGATATTACTGTATTAAAGTTATGTGAAAAGAAATGTTAGTGTATTTAAATCAATAGAGGTTTATATTATTGCCTGAATGAAGCTGTATCTGCTGGAAATGATTCGATGGAACTTCGAAGAAAAAAATTTCAAATCAAATATGGGGTAGCTGACAAGCAAACTAAAGAGAACACAGATAGTATTTCAACAGTCTGGTTTAAATACACTAACATTTCTTTCCACGGAAGACAGAACTAGTAATGATAACCCTTAAAGGACAAGGTCATTCTTATATGGTTGTTTATATGGTTTGTTATGAATGTGGGGGAACTACCAAAAAGCGCCTAACTTTATATTTTTAATTTTAGCAATAAAATTAAGATTTAACAAAAAGGATTATAAATTTTCACACCTATGAGTATGGCGCCAGCGGGTGTAATGATTTTAAGGCAATAAGGGTTTACATTATAGTTAGGAGAATTATTTTGTACAGTACATAACAAATAATTATTTCCTAAGTTACTATTTAATTTTTAAATATACTTCGAAGAAAATGAATTTTCTAGAAATAAGGATTGTCCTTTTAATTACCGATTATATACAACCATTTTCTCAAAGTAAATGTTCAAAAACGGCTGGCTTTCAGTTTGTATTTAACCTTGACTTTGGATTTTAGATTTTATTAAATGTTAGATAGCTAAATCAAATTGTTACGTAAGAAATATCTTGTCTGTTAATAGTGAAATACCGCATTGGGACTTTTTTACTTGAATCTGTTTCTATACAGCAATCTTTATGCATGGTTTTTATGTTTCACGTTATGATAAGCATCCATCATAAAAATAACAATAATAGGACATACTTTTTGCCAGAATTAACATATTGTTGAATCGCTGGTTGTCGTTAACTCTAAAATGTTGCAAACTTTCAGTATTTTTAACCTGTAGAACTTACATTATTTGCAATAAACGGAGGTATGTGGAATATAGGTCTATTGGCCGTATTCTCATATTTTCATCGAGCCTTCCTCAGTCGAGGAAGATATGAGAATACGGTTATAGGTCTTCCTAAATAGAAAAAGAAAACAGAAGATAAAAGTAAACGTTTATATAAAAATTACTCTATGGTTCACATATTATATAACGCTAGGGGGTTGGCCTGCCGTGATTAAGCGTTAGGGTTAGGGCCTAGCGTTACAATTTCGTTATAAGGGTGGGGTGGTAGTTAGGAAAAGGCAAATTTTGTATTATATACAGTATAATAGTGGTGATTGACCCCTATACATCAATTACAATTTTTTAACCATATCTAAAATAAAACTCAGTCAAAACAGTAAGCTATATTGTAATACTATAGATAGATCAATATATTCGTAGCTTTTACATAAAACCATTAGGAGAATATGGTTATTGAGATCAAGACGGGTGACTTAAAAACCCGTAGATTAAAACGAAGTGTTAATTAATTTCCTCTTTGTGTCAGATCCTAAATAACGACGCAAGTCGACAAAGAACTAACACTCCCCAACCGCCCCAAGGTTGGAGACAATGTAAAGAAGAAGGTGTTTAGGTTTACAGTACTTGCAAAGCCTCCATGATAGATATAACAAAAGGTTTAGGCCTAATGTGTGATTCTCAAATATCAAAACGCGAACAGAGGGATATGCAATTCATTGTTAGTTAAAAAAACAATCGCGCGGTGTCATCGTATGAAAACTATGAGATTGACATTTCTAAAAACATAGTATTTCAAAGTTTGTAACTACTTTCCGTTGAATACTCGTACTCCCAGAGCTCTACTAACTATTGCCGCTTATAAATTCAATTTACCAGATAGTTTCCATATTAGCCAAACTGAAATACAGTACATTTGGGCGAAATACCGTAGCTAGAGAGAGCAAGTCTTCAAATAAGGCAATCAGAGACCGCCTTCTGACTTCTTTCCAAATAATGAGAACTTTCTCTAAAACCTTAAATTTGCACATAATAACTAATAACTATTCAACTGCATGTCCAATATTTTAGAGGAAGTGTTTGTAAAAGCATTGATACATGACAATGATGTACATACTTTGTTCGCATATATAATATACTTCTACATAGCAATCTCAGCAATTTTCAGTAAGTTACATTTTCGACTTATTACTTGACATATAGAGAAGGATTTCAATTCTATGTGAAGTGTCAAAAATATAGATATCTATTCTCGTTTGCCACGACAAATTGCAACTTACATCAGGTCGGATATGTTTGACTAACTGCGTAACGTTCTGTGGTCTCAATGATCACACTGATGACGCATGCAGTAATTCTTGCTTAAATGCAGGAAAATTCATCGCTTCTTATATCGAATTGAATTTCGAAAATAGTTTAAATGATAGATATGGTTTCACTGACATAAATAAAAGAATTCAGGACTCACCGCTTCTTTTGTTGACTCGAATTTTGAAAATAGTTGAAATTAAGCATTGTCTCAGTGCACCACGAAATCGTACTAAAAGCGAAAATTCCAGAATGACATATTCACGACTTAACTTTAGGAGGAGGAATCTTTACAGACAGTCACTCTGTAAGGAAGAGTTGATGCGTCGACGTGTATTGAACGAAAGATCCCCTACCTAAGACGCAACGAGTATTTTCTCTTCGAAACCGGCGTGTCATTGGCCAATAAAATTGCTCTATAATATCTCTTATAATGACATGAATTTCATAGAGTCTGAAAAATTAAGGTTTAGAGTTTATACTGGGAAATCATACATATGGACAAATAATTTGAACACTTTGCTAAGAAAAAAATATAATTTAATCACGAAAACATATCTTACATAACTGTCTCAATAGTCAAAATATTAAAACTTAATCTATTTATAAACTATATTGTAATATAAATTAGCATGACATTAAAGAAATCGCAGTTTTAAATCAGTAGTTCTGCCAGTTGTTCGAACATCGGGTACATCATAATGCGAGCAAAGTGTCAAATTTTACATTAAAGATTTATTTCAGTAAAATGTATAAAAAAAGGGTTTTGTCTGAGTAACGATATCTTGACTCAAACAATCCCTAAAGAATCAACCTTCTTCAACCAAAACCCCTGTCAAAAGTTTTGCCCGTATTAATTTTGGCAACTATTGATTTTCTATCGCTATTTACTGTTATTGATTTATGTACAGTGAAACATATTGAAAAGAAGCTCTGCATATTTTTGTTTAAATTTCAATAACGGATACAAAGTCAGGATATAAACTTCATCCACAATAAAGCTTGACTATATCATAGAACATCGTTCTTTACTATTTTTCGTGTTCAGTTTCGATACTCAAACTATATAATATATACTGTACTTTATTTAACTTACAATTAGTTCTCAATATCCCAATAATATCAAATTTAATCTTGTTGCCAATATCTAATGGTAACTCTGATGGTGTTTCTCATATTAACTGTAATTAATTTTATGTCGGTGAAACAGGTAGGGGCGGACCTCAGCACTCATGTTAAAGGACACCGAAATCCATCCTTATACTATAGTAATGTCATTTTTCCAACATGTTTTTAATAAGAACAATTCCATTTAATTTAATTCCGCCCAACATTTATTTCATTGCAATATCCATCGAGGTTCAACTCTTAAAAATTGATGTATACATTTGAGATTTTTATCTTTATCGACATTGCAATCGAAACAATAAATTGACTCTGGGAAAACACCCCTGCCATGATTGAACCAGCTGACTGGGCATCGAAGAGTTCAGACTTGAATAATATGAACTACTGTAGTTGAAGTATCCTGCTGTGTTCAAACTTCAAGAACAGCGTGGGCATACACAGTAACTGACATCGAAAGACACAAAGGAGTTTTGATAGAAGACTGAAATGCCATACCACAGAGGACCATCCAGGCAGTCACATCAGAATGGATCAACGTTAATATCGATGTGTGGAAGTGCATGGTTCTCATTCTGAATACTATTCATGCATTGCATATATTGTTTAAAATTTCCTGTTGTTTAAACTGTAAATTATCATCCAAGGAAGTTTACATATTGGAACATATCCAAAATGTATGTTAGAAATAGGATTCGAGGCCACGTCCACCAAGTGAACTATGATCTGAACGCAGCGCCTTAGACCACTCGGCCATCCTTATTTGCAGGATAGATCATGCCGTTTTCTAACAAAGCAATCTGATAGCATTTGACGAATGATTCCTAGAATTGATGAACTGAATTCAATTAACTTCGATCAATAATCGATCAAGCCAGGTTATTCAACAGAGTAATCGAACAACTTTGATTACGCAGTTAACTGATATTCACGCTCACTCGGATGATGACCTCGAATAGCATACGAGTCTCAACTGTTCTCTATTACTTCGCGAACAGATTTAATATCGATTCCCTTGTAAAAGTCGCAACTTGTGTACATGCTGTATTCCTTTCTGCCAAGAACGTATTTCCCACCCAAAACAAAGAATCAATACAGCCTTCTCGGTACTCGTTTATTAAATCGCGTAAATAGTGAACAGCACTGATGATAAGACAGTAAGATTGACACAGGGAGATGGATGAGGCGGAGAGTAAGGGAGATTGAGAGGAACCTATCTTTCCCCGAAAGCATCCGAGCGAGCTAGTTAAACCAACTAGGATGAGAGAACTGTGGAACAATACATACATACACACAACTCGCATACATATACAATGCATAAACAGATAACGTACGTGGGGAGTGACTGAGGCAAAGCCGGGAGAGAGAATATTTTTATCAGGGAAATATATAGACAACATATGTACAACCTGCTTCTCGAGATTATCTTTGCAAAAATAAAAATGCTAAAAATGCTATATAAAGCAATCGGGAGATAAGAGTTTCACAGTCAATATGCAATTTGCATCAGAGATGAAGTGTACACATACACGTGACCGGGATCACGCAGAGACAATGGTAACTGCTGGTTTGGGAAGAGGAAGTAATTCCATCAATCAATTAGGAATCTAAACAGAGAATATTCGGATAACAGTGGAATGGTGAGAACTGTAGTAATACACCTATATAGAGGAAGGAGGGGATAGGCTATGGAGAGACTGGGACGAACAATTCAAATGTTAATATTAGTGTGAACTGAGACTATATGCCCTGGTTATCGTGAAACACAAATTAAGCTTTAATTGTCGTACTCATTTACAGCTTTCACGGAGAAAATATTTCTATAACTGAATTTATGATTTTGAAATGTATGAAGTAGCTTTATTATACGTACATTCAAATCAACCAATCGATTTCGATGGTTATACTGGTGCCCTGAACTTTGTACATGTATGACAGGCAAGTACTATCTAGTTGGGCGCCTGAGTGTGAAAAACGAATATTCTCTAAGAACATGTCGGCTAATTTTCTTATTTGAACAAAAAAGTTTAATTGAAACTGACAGATGGTTTGACCAAATCATATTAAAACCCTGCGCCAATTAGCGATAGTTATAGTAAAGCTTGACTGAAATTCTACAGATATCACAGACTGGTAAATGTTTTGTAATTTGAACGTCAATATATATTGCACTATACGCTCTACCGACTATGGTTAAAGTTTTTGCAGAAGACTCGTCTGATCAATTGACAGACTAAACAACAAACATATGAAGTCAAACAAAAGCTGAACAAACCGCAAGATAGGAGAAAATAGATGGACACTCAAGTCTGCAATATAGAAAAATACTGCATCAGTAATGACGCCATCCTCTCTACTGAGAGGAATATGACTGGAGAGCCGTGGAGGGCGGGTGGGTAGCAAAGACGAAAGCAAGAAAGGATCATTACATTTATGGAACAAGAAAAATAGTTAACATTTCTTCAGCTGACTCGGATAACTTTAAAAGCTTTCAAGAATCCTACATACAGTATGCTGTATATTATAGTGTGCTTGCATAGTTGGAGACGGCTTTTATTAGAGCTAGTGTAGATTCTGCCATACAAGGGAAAACTGGCGTAGAAGAATAAACATCGAGAAAATCAACCAATGAAAGATGCGAGAAAGTGTGGGGGCAGGTCTTCTGTGGTTTCTTCTTTCTGACTGGCATGAAGGTGAGGAGATCAGTTAAGTTGGTGCTAGTCATCACACATACATTGCGAGAAAGAGAGAGAGAGAGCGAGCGCGAAGATAATCGAGCGTGTTAAGCAAATCTGAAACGTTGCTCCACAAATGTGTATTGCACATCCAAGACTATGCGGTTGGATGGGGGTTAGTAAAAGTCGCCAGACGCTTCCGCAGTAGCAGATAGGTAGTCCATGTACACGAGTGGAAATGATATAGGTGGTTCAGACAGACCGACAGAGAAATATAGATCAACCAAAGGAGTCGGTGTGTCCGGCAAGGAGGTAGACATTCGAATTGGACATCGGACTTTCAGTTGGTCGACTCTCCACGACGATATTCCTGAAATAGAAAGTAAAGCAGTCCTAGCTTTTAGTTGGAGGCATTATTAGAGTAGTACGTCCGGACACGACAATTTATTTCAGCTAGATCAACAGTTCATTAACATGAGTAAGAGTTAAAACCACAACAGCAGATGCTAAATGATACGGAAAGTCATATGGGAAACCTTTGTTCAAATGTTGTTGAACAGTTGATATTTATGACAGTGCTCGGAAAGCTACGACGATGAGCACTTGACTATGGGGGAAGGGTCGCCTACAAGAACAACAACTATTGATTACCGGCTGCTGTGCTAGCACTCCCTCTGAAATCCTTCACTATGAAGCCCAACTTTTGCCAATCTAGAACATAGGTAACATGCCCGCCTTCGCGAGAAGATCCTCCACATCCCCGACCACCCTGCTCGTGCGATCTGTACTCTTTCAGCACAGGAGATTCTCCACCCCGACAGATCACACAGTCACATTTCCCGCACCAACTACTTCCGTATCGCCGCCCTTCACCTCTCGACCGCCTCTGGCGTCGAACACCTTCCCCGCACTCAACTCATCACCACCCGCTCCCCCCTGCATGGCCTGGATCACGTCTCCTTCCACACATCTTTCTCAGCCACGAAGACCGAGTCTGTAGCCTCCCACCAGGCCGATGCCAGCGATCGCCTAGCCACTCTCCCCGACACTCCCCACATCGTTTGGACAGATGGTTCAGCTTCGGCCGGATTCAAGAACGGCGGTGCCGCCTGCTACTTCGCCTTAAACCCCTCTCTGAGCGTTAAACTCCCAACCGGTCTGTCTTCTCACCTGCAGCTTTAAGCCAGCCTGACCCAATCTCACGATCACTGCCACCCCTGTCTCCCAACCCTCTCTGACAAGAACCCCCTTGAGGTCCACACTCTGCTCCCTCGTAAGGAGGCTGTCACCATCGCCCAGCTCCGCACAGGGGACTGCCCTCTTCTTCCTTAGTACTATCATCACCACATTTTCCTCGAGGGCACAGTCACCTGCCTTTCCTGTCTCAATGGCTCTGGTGACCTCACCCACTTCCTCCACCTCCGCCTTGCCAAATTTCTCTCCTGGTTGGTCTTCCGTTCCGCCCTCTCCACCCATCCGTCTACCATCCTTTCCATCCTCCCTTCACCGCCTTAACCCCCTTCCCTCATCCCCCCTTCCCCTTCTCACTTCGCTCTCTTTTGTGCCCTTAGCCGAATGCGCGTTTCCGGGGCGTTCCGCTTTGGGGTCCCGCGGCATCGCCAACAACAACAATCTCTTCCTGCTGTGTTTGAAATAGCCTATTTTGTAGCAATATTCTATACGAATAATGTGTAACTAGTTTGATGATTTCGTTTTTTCTTTTAAAAATAATGTTTCTTGGATCTGTTTAGGACTGGTCCCGGTTCGCGAGGAAGCGGCGTGAGCGGACGAAGGGGGATTATTCCGAAGGCGGTGGACGACTGGAGTGTGGGAGACCATTGCTGTATGGATGTGAGCAAGCGGATCAGAGAGGCCAGGATCAACGGGTGAGTAGAGAAATTCTCCGCTTTTGGAATTCCCATGCTCATCCCTCGTACGGAACTCTATGCTTGTCGATATCTCTGCGGTATTAGTATATTTTATTCGGCGTGATGAATGCTTGGTTCTTTTACAATTGTAATTGAACGTCTATTTAAGTGTGTTTAATGCAATTCGCCGTCTGACGTAATGTTTTTTGAAGCCAATGAAATGCACTGATGACGATTGTTCGAAGATTAATCATACAATCGCACGACACTATCTTTCATGCTTCGTTAAGAGTTCATTTATGTTTATTATGTAGAGGTAAACTTTGCAGGAATTGATAGAACACCCACTTGACTTCCATAAACTTGGGAATCCCTGAATTTGTCGGCCCACACAAAACACTATCATCAGAAAAAATATGAAGTTACTGAAAAGGACTAGTGAGCAGAAATTAGGAATTAAAAACTGACAATTTACTCATCAATATTACGAAATTAGCGAAATTTGAAGGTCTTAAATTAGTTGAAGAGACAGTTGATTAGGATGGCTGTCTAAGAAAGGAACACCAGGATTGACTAAGTTCTTGGGACATTCATATGTAGACAAGACATTATATTTAATATGCGTGTTTCACACGAAAAACGATGTGAAAGACTGTTGGCGATAAACCAGTTTTTGTGGACGTATAAATAAATTCAGAACTACAGATCCGGATGAGTGAATGACTAGGCTGCGGGTAACGGATATTTTTGTATTGGTAGAGTGATTGGATAATTAATATAACTAAGATTTGGACCTAAAAAATATTTAGACTAATCATCCGGTAATTTAACAAATATTTCGGCTTCATCTATCGCAGCATTTTCTTGAGTTTTTGGAATGGTGTTCCTTCTTCTTCTGCTCACACCACGTCTTGCCCCGGGGATATTGACGGGATCGAGCGGGGGCTCCACCCGACCCACCCTCCGCAAGTGCTTGACGACATCTTTCGGTGTTCCTCCTTCCAGCGCTCTCACTTCTCTCTCTATAGGGTTACTACAGATCCTTAAAGGTTCTTTTTGACTTGGTCCTAAAAAAATACTCAAACATTTTGGGGGAAGAAAAGGTTCATATTTTTTTAATGCTTACAATGTTAAAAAATTGAGTTTCGCGCATTACTCTGATTTAATACACTATAGCTCTTGGACTGTCTTTATCTTTGTCTCATAGTTTATTGTCTAGGGTGACATTAAACTGTCCGGTTGTCTAAGTATATATTGTACGGGGTGCGAATATACATAGTAGTAATAAATGGTACCTCCCGAGCACACATCCTCCTCACCCCCGCTGGCAAGTCATGGCAATGTGTTGTCAAAAGTTGTTCACAGTATAAGCCGAAAGCCAACCCCCCTCCCCCTATTTTTTTACCTAAGTCCAGAAATTTCTATATGTACTATATTTTTCGGACCCCCCCCCAT
>JAUYWV010130068.1:0-11173 GCA_032274565.1 Nematoplana nigrocapitula
GTTTTTCTTTATTTCATTGAATTGTGCATCACGTTTGGGGGAATACTTTATTAATCGCGATATTTCCCCGACTGTATACAATGTCTTGCTAATACATTTGCTTCTACTAATCATATCTGTCACTGACAAATTTAGCGCATGTCCGTAACAGTGAGTGACAACGCTCTGTTTTCTTCCTTCAAAATTTGTGTAGCCAGGGATGCCTGTCTTAAGGTGCCACCAGCACAATGCAAAAGTCCGTCAATGTTCCTTCTACTCAATCGCGGGGTGTGTTGTTCAGATTTCTATGTTCATTACTTGCATTCTGAGGCCGGGTATTTTCGAATGATTATTATTATCATAGAACATATTGTTTATATTACGGCTACCGTTATTATTATGGCTACCGTTATATCTATTTTTTTAAATAGGAGTCACAAATTTTCACTGACCGGGTGCTACGGGCCTGATCTCGAATACCAAACCAAGTTACGTCACCGGCTTATTGGTGCCTTTTGGAAGCATTTTTTTCTATCATTCTGCTAACCAATGACAGTATTACACAATCTATAATTAGGATTCCTCTGATTGTCTAATAAACCAATCGATTCACTGACAAAAAGTCAGTATAGCCGTGAAGCCATCTTATCCAGAAACAGACTCCCTGGAACATGATTGGGTGACAATTATTAAAACAGCAGGAGCTTAGTCACCTGATCAAACGTGATTGGCTGATTACCACCCTCAGCGGCGGGGGCGTCAAGTTTCTCGCCAATTTTGGCGTCATCACGGAGATCTGCCTTGGTTCCAACCAGGAGGATGGGGATATGCGGTCGCCATCGCCTCGTTTCCGGTTCCCATTTGCTCCGTGTCTTCTCGAAGGACTCATGACTGGTGAGGGAAAAGCAGATCAGGCACAGATCGGCGTCGCGGTAGGACAGAGGTCGAAGGCGGTCTTGTTCCGTGCTGCCTGGACATTGTTGCAATTCACAAATGAATAATTACCAAATATAACCTCTTCACTTATACCAAATATTAGTTTGTATCATCCCCTGTTTTCGTCCTCTATAAGCATGCATCCACAGTTACAACTGTGGACCCTTACCTTTAGAGAAGTGCAGTAATTGCTCTAGTGTGCAACGATCTTCTCTTTCTTTAGCTGTTGTGGTTTCCTAATTCCTAAATGTGGTTTGCTTAAATTTTGTTCAATTTCTAGCTATACTTTATAAACAATCTTTTTCACAATGTCTATCGGTTTGGCAAATCTATATACTGTAGTTGCAAATATATACAAGTTTGATAAACATATTCTGCATTTTATTCTGTTCAATGTGTTTTTGTGGAACATTTGTCGCTTTTGTACTGGTGAAATATAGCCTCGAATGTCACAGCATTATTCAGATTCTTGTTTTGTTCTTTTTCGATGATGTTCTTTTAAAACAAGAACCTGGTAAGTCCAATTATGCGTCCACGTCCCCGCTTTCTCTTCCTCCCAACAGACAGACCCTCTTATATCCAGTATATAGACAGTGGCGTATCTTATAGGATATGGCAGGTAGAGCACGCGTGCCCTGGGCGCCACTTGAAGGGGGCGCCATCCTCGGAATTGTTTTCTTCAGATGAATGATCTGTGTTTGATTATTATGGGCGATAAGTGCGATTTAAAATTGTAGTAAAATTATTACTCCTTAGCACATGACTGTTCTTGACATTGCTTGCTACAAGCAGGATACAATGATGATCATATTTTTGGAACCATCGAAGGTTTCTTCCATCGTTCAACCCGGCCCTGAAAAAAAACTAAAAAAACGCCGTACCTGTAGTTATTAAGTCGGAATCCGAAATCAGATGAGATGGACAAAAGCAGTGAAACCCGTCAACAGGTACACTGAAGAGATACTTCAAGTTCTTCACTACATGATAGACAATGAAAACGAGACCAGTGAAACCAGAAGTGTTGCAAGGCGTACTGTATAACGGTATTCTGAGTTACAATTTTCTGTCTTGGATTTCAAAACAAAGAACTAATTTGAATTGAACCAATCTAAAAGATCCTATAAGTTATAGTATAACAAACACGAATGCTGCCTTGGATTTGAAAGCACTCCGAGATCATTTTAATGATGAAAGATAAGTGTTGGTCACTGAGTCAATCGAAGAAGGACTCTCACGTCTTTTCAAGAATGAGATGTTGAAGTTGAAAGACGTCAGATACAAATGTAACAAATGTCTCGTTAGAACTCAAGAGACATTGGGTTATTAACAGTCAAGGAGAAAATGGAAACTGGTGAGGGTGTAGCACTCGACCGTCTTCAAGGAGAAACGGATGAACGTTTTGCTCGATCGTTTGAATGACACTGACGGTAAGTTTAGATTCCTTTTCGATGTTTTGCGGCCCTGACAGCAACGATCTGAAGAAGGTTTTTGGAAATTCTGATCGTATACAACTTTTCGCGGGCCTATGATAAAGTGTGGAAGAAAGCCATCCATCTGAAAATGCTGCAACTGAGGGCCCCCAAATGCCTCATGCACTGCATTATTCAATTCCTGTACGATAGAAAGTACCAATTGGAGCAGTATCCAACTGGAGACTCTACCAGGACGTGTATTGTCGCCTACACTGTTCCTACTCTGGACGGTCGATCTCATTAGAAGAGCTGCGAAAAGTCGAGATAGAATTGTTTCTCTATTCCGGCGACACAGCACCCTTGACTATGGACAGAAAGTTGAAGAAGTCAGTCAGAAAAGCACAGAAAGCAGCGGATATAGTTGTTAACTAGGCCAGGAAATGGTTGTAGCAGCGGAAAAGATCCAAGTAAACGACACCAAGAATGGGATCTTAATATCTTTACATAAAGCTATTAGGAGTGACTATGGACAGGCTCCTCCAATTTGGAGAAAATGTCTAAGTAATTCCGGAAAACAGTTGGCGTACGAGGGTGTCGCAACTGAATAAGATGGCAGGAAGAAAGTTAATAAATTATATTTTAATTTTCATTGGCAAGTGTGGTTTTTTTAATTGGCTTTGTATCAAGTTTCAGCTAAGACCAATCTCAAATTTCTGAGGAAAATCGATTTTGAACAGACATACTGTTACACTTATACACTTGTACATACACTTGTATAGAGATGCGACAACGCAACTAAAAATGTCGATCGTTACCTGCTGTGTCCCACAACTCCAGCCTGCATAGCAAAGTACCCCTGACAGTCACTTCTTTGGTTGTGTTAGAAAGTACCGAGGGCACGTAGGAATCTGCGGATGGAAAGGTCCCAGATGTGTAGCGTAGAATGAGACAGGTTTTACCCACTCCACTGTCTCCCACCACAACGCATCGCATCGTTCTCATTGTGCTCAAACAACAACGCGCCCATACATCTACAAAAATGGCGATTGGAAATGAAATGTGTTCCGGCGATCATAGATGGTTCTACAATCATCGCTGTTAAAGTGTCACGGGTGACATAAACTAGTACTACAGGTTTGGTTTATCAATAATTTTTCTGCTTTTAACAAAGACGTTAGAAAACAACAACTGTTGCATTTGATTCATGGTGGAATAGCGTTAATGCACGTGCTTTTACGTGCCTATCAAATGCCTCGCCTTGTCTGATAGATTCGTGTCATTAATGATTAATTTCCTTCTTCAATGATTCTGTAGGACACCATTGTCGTTAATTCATTTGCAACAGCTATGCGGCATTTTGGCAGACATTATCCCCAAATAAATATTAGCACTTTGCGAATTTTTGCCTCCCAAACAAACTCCCCCTCAAAACCGAAATTACATTTTGGCGAGTGTGTCTACTGCATGGTCTGCAGTCAGGTAGTAAATAAAGAGGTTTGAATACATCAACTATATGTAGAGTAGACACGAGCGCCAAAACATGTAATTTCGGTTTTGGGTGTTTAGTAGGCAAAAATTGCAGAAGGACTAATATTGATTTTCGGTTCATTTTGTGCAAAGTCGCAACATACTGTAGCTGTTATAAACTGTACAGACAAACAAACTGAAACTGGAATGAAATTCTGTCATTGTATCGGAAAATTAATCACTAACCTACATGATGAAATTTCAATAGAAATGCCGCTATTAAAAAATAAAAGAAAAATTCACAAAATAAAAGTAAAAATAGATTTTATTATAAAACGCCAAGCTTTGAAACCTATCTCAGGTGGTTCCTAGTCATGGCAAAATGATTTCAGATAAAAAACGTGACAAAATATAGAAGGCAGTGACAACTGTTTTGAAGATGATTGAATGGAGCTAACAATTAAATTGCTCAAACCAGATCCGAGCGGGAAAACCCCCGATATGCTGATTAAATTAGAGATTGCGATTAGTATTAATAAAACAGATTCTAAAATACGTCTTGTTCTAAAATCTTTACAGGAATACATTAAAACAGCGTTGTCAAAATCAATGGAATGACCAGAGTTAACAACATGACAGGCAATACCATTATCACTGCTAACATTAGAAACCTATGCTCTTTAATTCTAACATTGAGATCTCTGCCATGACTATGAACCTGAGATACGTAGGTTTGAAAGCTCGGTGTTTTATAATAAAATTTATTTCTACTTTTATTTGGTGGATTTTCCTTTTACTAACCTAAATTTACATGCCTACCAAAGAGCTTTGATGCCTACCAAATTATACTGCTATTTATAAATAAAACGTGTCTACTCTAATATACTCATTCCAACGTCTTTGGTTAGTAAACTTGAAGTACCATATACAGTACATCCATATAGATCCCCGTGACACAGAGGAAATTCCAAGAATCCATGACACAAAACAGTCTGATTAGAGGACATCACGGATTTTCTACATACTATGCTATAGGCTGACAAGTGATGTCGCACCCTAAGCAACCAGAAAAGAGGGCGTTGCGAGCGAAGGAAATGCCTATTCTGGCAGAATATGTTGGTATTGAAGTCTATTTGTTTTATACTGTTGAAAGAATGAAGTATGAAATACAGTATATAGTACTGTATTTTGATAGTACTCTTTCCTACTGTACACTACATGGATCTCTACACTATCACCTGATTATAGATTCCAATGGACTTACTGGGACGCACAGAGACAGCTGGGTGATCCACTAACGAAAACAAGATCAGAAAGCGACGATGCAGTTAGTTTGCAACTGCTGCTGTCTCATCTATGTTTATCGATCTACTGTTATAATTAGTAGCTATTTTTAACTACACTCTGGGACACTCAAAGTGAACTGGTAATAAGCAGAAGAGTTTGCTACACTGATCCTGCGTAAGAACGTCTGCTGAGAATACCAATACAATCAACTTTTCATCGTTAAGGCTGATTGTTAAAACTATTTTATTTCAGAAAACACAGAAGTAAAATTCCTATTTGTCAATTCATAACATATATGCTTCCAGAAAGAGCACCCGATGGCATATTGATTTCTTTTGAACAGAGTAGGTCCGTAACCATTACTGATAGAAAAGAATACTTTTTAACGCATGTGCTAGTTTGGAATGTAACCATTGAAACAATCGTTATTTTCTTGTTCATATATGCTGCAAGGACCCGACTCCCTTGACTTTGAAGGCTAGTGTCATCTATACAAATTTACGTGTTTGGTTGACCCAAGCTCGTCCTACATTGGATGCACCAAACAACACCTGGCTGAACGAGTCAAGAAGCACAAGAAAGGTCATCGTGTCATCATTTCCATCTTCTGGGATGCTCGTGCCCAGGATCTATGAAGCATTTCTCCATAGTGTCACCACCCGACGACCTAGTTGACTTTGCGGTGAGGGAGGCGCTTCATATTAATGGGCGAGCCCCTTCTCTTAACAAAATCGTTGGCGAATGATGGCGCGAGCCTTTTTATCTTTAAAGGGTTTTAATTAATTAATTGTGTTTTAATTGTGCTGACTTACGTTTTAATATTCCCTCTTAATTTGAGTCTATTGTCTTTGTATTATTTCTGTGCATAAGTATGGTGACGAATATGGTCGCACCCAATACATGTTTGGCAACTGCTGTATCACTTTCCTTTTTCTCCTACGCATTAGATTACCGAATATGTTTTCTTTATCTGATCCTTATCATACATCTATATTGATTATTTGAGTGCTCTAGCACAAGAACTAGCACTACACTGAGTACTGACGGTGAACATTACAAACACATTTATTTCTAATTATAAATTATTAGCTTAGTTGTCCATACTGTGCCTCAATAATCAATTATTATCTTTCAATTTGGATAATTGTATCCATATTCTGCATTATATTATAATTTTGTAATATGACAAGTACAGTAATGCCTATTCTATATTATATGGGAAAACGCCCAAATTTCATACTTTTTCTACTTCAAAATTTCACAAGAATTAGAACTACATGACTGATTTGTAAAATAAATGTTAATGATGTTTAATTGCTATACTTTTCATATCTACTTTGTAATGCGGGATATGTAAAATAAAATAAAGTATGCATGTCGATCCCATAAAATACAGAATTTTTTTGTCTATAAATTATTTACGCCACTTGAAACATTTTAGTCCCCACTTGCCTAGTTGAAATCCTAGATGTGCCCCTGGACTTGCTAAACTGAATAGAACAGCAAGTCCTTCAATACCACTAAAAATAGACCTTACATTAACTACTATTAAAATTTATAATTCAATTCCATTTTCTTTTAATAATTTTACTGATAAATTCCATGGAACGTTAGCACAGTAAAATCCACTTTTAGTCTGAAGAAATTAATGCTTATAGCTAGGCAGAATGTACATATACGCTTGTAAAATCCCACTGCAATAATATACCTATAGAAATAAGATCTCAAGGTGACGCTCCTTCCTGATCTGGATTGGAGATGGAAGATCACCTCTTCACATACAGAGTTGTACTATGAACTCCGAGAAATACATGTGGAAGTGTTTCAAAATCACGTTTACCTGGCCCTGCAATTGAAATGATTATTCTCACACCTTCAGTCTTACTCGATAGAACTTTCTGCTTGACAGACCAGACAGTGTATTGTTCTATATAAATATGCCTAAACCACCTTGGCACACACTATTAATTTATAACGCCAAGAACATACTGTATGTACTACTTTAAATGATAAACATCAGAGAAAGAAGAGACTATCGGGAATCTAATGCGTAGGCTGACCCAAACTCGACCTACATTGGACGCACCAAACGTTACCTGGGGGCCTGTTTCTCAGGTCTACAAGTACCAACAAGTTATAAGGCTGCGCACAAGAAAGGACCTTCTGCGATCCACTCCTATCTTCTGGAATGATCGTGCTTAGGATCAATGAAGCAATTCGCTAATGTTTCACCATCTGACGGTCTGTTTGACTTGGCGATGATGGAGGCGGTTCATATTAAAGAGAGAGCTTTTCTAAATAAATCATCTGCGAATGATGGAGTCTATTTTTTAAAATGTTTTGAAATAATGAATTGTGTTTTAATTGTACTTAATTGTGTTTTAAGAATCCCTTGTAATTTGACTCTGTTTCCTTGGTATTATTATTCCTGTGCATGATGAATAGGCGAAACCGGTTGCAACGAATTCATGTTTAGTAACTTTTATCCTAAACCTAAATTTACTACTTGTAAGTCAGTCAGTAGTATACATATTACTAACTAAAATATTGTTAGTAAAATAATTATATTGGAAACCACTTTAAATGTAAGGAAGGCATAGTTGAGGAAATAGTAGGAGAATTTAAAGCTTTTTATACTATTTATATACCTTGTCTACATATATCTCTACTCTATCTCCATTTCTCCCCTGTTTTTCCCTCAACTCCCTGTTTCTTTCAGCCTTCTTCTCTTTTCTCTATTTCCTTCTCACCTTCCTCTCACTCGCTTTCTCCTTGTTTCTTTATTTTCTCCAGTGGCGGAATAGGGGTATTTGTCGCTTGAGGAAAGACATCATTTGTCGCCATATTACGAACAGACAGTATTTGACATAAAAAATAGAATACAAAATTATCTTTCATCAGCCACGCGTCTTTCAATAGACAGTATTGCTAAGTTCGTCAATCGGCTCTGTACCATGTTAGACAGAAGATAGTTCTTCAACAACTTAAGTTTGTTGCAACTCTCTCTTCACAAGAAGCGACGCTGACAGCCACAGTTAAGATGAGCTGCAGGACAACAACCAGCGGTTTGGAAACGCTTCTTTTGCTCTAGACTTGATGGTGCACTTCAATAGTTTGACTACCGAAAACTGGAGCAACTCCTTTTCTCTGGCAATTTTGCTTTCACCGGAGCCAAAGGAATCTACAGCATGTCCGCACACAGTTTTTATCGGAGCAGCAAACTTTCCTCCAAAAGAATTTGTGTGGTTCAAATAATTTGAGTACCTGACTCAGGGACGTAGTCTGAAAATCTTCTGTACATGGAACGTACGTACAATATGGAAATGTGGGAAGATGGATAATATTATCACAGAATTAAAGTTACTTGGACTAAATATTGCAAGAAAATAAGTGAAGTCAGGTGGACTGGTAGTGGAAAAGTGACCAAAGGAGGTTACGATTTGCTATACGCAGGAGGGTCAAGACACTCAGCTGGAGTAGGCGTATTTTTAAGCAAGGAAGTTGTAAGAAGTCTTGAAATCGCTGCCAAACTTTTCAACATTGCCTTTTTATAGGTGCATGCTCCGACTAACTCAGCAAGCAAAGAAGAAGTCAAGGAGCTGTACGAACAACTTCACTAATTGTTGGAAATTGTAAAATCGGATGAGTAGACCTTATAGTTGGAGGGGATACGAACGTAATAGTCGGAAGCAAGAGATATGAATATAAAATCGGTGGTCATGGTCTCGACGACCAAAATGAAAAAGGTAAACGTCTGTTTGAGTTTTGTAAAAATAATAACTGTGTATCCTAAACACGTGGTTCAAACACCACCCACAACGCCTTTACATATGAAAAGCCTAAGTCATATACTAAAAAGGAAACTCAATTACATCATGATCAAGAAATGTTTCAGAATTCATGTAGGGACATAAAAGCATATCCTGACGCTGATTGTAACTCCGATCTCAATCCAGTTATATAGAAGTTGAAGACAAAATTGAAGAAGTCGAAAGTATGCAATCCAACCTTGAAACTTGACTACGATATGCTGAAATCAAGCGATGGAGAAAATTTTTTTTTCTCATAAATTTTAATTGTAAGTGAAAAGAAGTTTGAGTCCCTACGATTACTAGATGAATCTGAAGCAGATGAGTAGTTTTTTAGCGAGAGTTGTACTGATAGGTCGGAAATAGCATAAAATAACTACAAAGATACAATCATAAATGCAGCAAGGAAAACCTTACCGAAGTAAAGACCAAAAAGAAGAATGGATGAATGAAGAAATTCTTCAGTTAATGGATGAAAGGAGGTCAGCCAAACCAACCGATCAAGTTAAATACCGTGAACTACATAAAATAATATATATATATATAACACTAAATTTGTTGTTTAGTTGTAAAATAGCAGTTTGCATTAAAAAATAGAGTTTTGACAGTTGAAATGCCGCCCGACTGCCTCATTCTACCCCCAACTGTCTCCCTCCGGAATGAGGGTTCACCCTAGGGGAATTCCACGGAAATCCCACATGCTAGTCTGATTGGCTCCTAAAAATAGAGTGGCATTATGGAAATTCCCAAATCTATTGGAGGCTGCGTTTGTCCTACTACTCACTCTCTTTTTCTCTCTCCCCCTTTGATTCTACATCACTCTCTTTCAGTCTTCCTCTCTCTCGTGCTGTTTCTTTCCGTGTTGCTACAGCCAAAAATGAAACAAAATCGCAGGCCATAAATTAATAATGGATAAGACTGTTGCCACGAGCACAACAGAAAGTCTGAGCAATGTTTTAGTCTGGAAACATTGCCTGAAGCAATTTCCCAGCATCATCCTCGGAATTGAAACTTTTAAAGTCTTCACCTGTGTGTAACATCCACCTTATCTCTGCACCCATTGCGCTGTTTGGTGATTGATTTCGAAGTCATAGCAACGTCTTGCTATTTGTGCCTACTCAGAAGAGGTGACTTTTTAAAAACCGACGATTACTCTGACATCACTATAGGAAGGGTTGTGAATAGTTAATGTCGAACAATATCTTTGTTGATGTCTACACCAGTATCTTCGACTTGACAAATTATAGTGAGTGCTGCTGAAGGTTTTCCGAGTGAAAACTCTTTTTAAGTATTTGTAGGAAAGCGTCGAACCTGGAGCGTAGCCTAAAGTCAATCCTCTTGGAAGCTGGTTTTGTAGATACAGCTGATCTTCAGCGCAGGCACATGTTTCAACCATCGGTGATATTCGCGATCTCCATGTTTATTTCGAGGGTTTCGAACTATAGTACTGGAGCCTCATTGTAAAATACTTCACGACTCACAGCACTTTCTTCCTCTGCCATTGCCTTAAACAATGAGTAAATAGGAAGTCACAGACTTGAATCACTAGCTCTTCTCTATACCTATCAGGCAGGAAGTCACTGACAAGGACGCAAGGCAAGGAAAACTAGCTATAGCTGATCGGACGTCGGACTCATCGTAAAAATGCAATGGCGTCTGTTATATTTTAACGAAACTGAATACGATTTATATGTGACAAATGTATGACTATGTTTATACCGAGAGTTTTGATTAAGACAAGAAAGGAATAAAAGCGCAACTAACAAATTTTAGAGTTGACACAACATGGCAATACTGGTTGCTACTCTTTCAATATTAATAATCGATTATATTTTTTGACATTTAAAAAATCACAGACAAACAGAAAGAGTATCGCAAATCGCAAAATTTGCCAAAAAAAATCGCAGGCTTTAGCAACACTACTCTCACTCTTTCTGTCAGTCTCCCCCTCTCTCTTTCGCCTTTTCTCTATCTCTCTACTCTGCTCCCTCATCTCCCTCTTTCTGTCTCCATCACTCAATTTTTCTCTACTTTCTTCTCTCCTCTCCGTATTTCTATATATCCTCTCTTTTTTGGCACCTCCCTCTATTTCTGTCCCCTACCTCCACTCTTCTTCTCTACCTTCCTCTCTATTTGTCCCCTACCTCTCACTCTTCTTCTCTACCTTCCTCTCTATTTGTCCCATCATTCTCACTCTTCTTCTCTACCTTCCTCTCTATTTGTCCCATCTCTCTCACTCTTCTTCTCTACCTTCCTCTCTATATGTCCCCTAACTATCAATCT
>JAUYWV010130079.1:0-11172 GCA_032274565.1 Nematoplana nigrocapitula
AATGCTGATAACAAAAACAATAGCCTCATTGAGAAAATAGATTATTATTTAGAATAGTATATTTTAGAATAAGAGCCTAAAGGTCAATATGAAAAACATAAAGTGATAAAATGTAGTATAAATGGTAATATATTTATGTTATCTAGAATTATTAGATATAGAATTTGTGGTATGAAGAGAGTAAGCAATTATATAATATATAGATCATGTAAAAATAGATTTATATAAGATATGCTAAAATAATTACAAGAATATTAAAGGGCTTAAGTATAATAAATACAAATTAAGGCAAAAACTTGACTTAAATAGCACCAAAGACTTCTTAATCTAGAGAAAGTTGACAAATTCTTCTATTTTGGAGATACTATTTATAACAGTAATTGTAGTAAGTTAGCTATCACCCTGTAAACAAGACTTGCTTAGCTATAGTTATATGAGCTATTGTTGCTATCTATTACTAGTACTGAAAAAAGAATCTACTTAATTTGTATAAAGTAGTAATAAAGTATAGTTCAATAGTATAAGTGGTTAGGAAGTGGAAAAAATGAGAATTAAAGAAGACAGAGAGTTTGATAGTGAAGAAGATTTATAGAGTGAATTTGACTAACACTATGAAGAATAGTGAGCTAATAGAAAAAACAGGGATATAAAAAGTATAATTGAAGTAGATAGAAAAATAATGTAAGATAGATGGGATACATATTGAGATGCAAACAAATTTGGTTTGAAAAAAGTGTAGAGTTTAGAAGTAGATAAAAAAAAGAGCGAAAGGAAGGCCAGCCAAAGATGTTATAAAAGAAGATAGTGAACAAAAAAAGTATTAAAGGTAGATTGGATGAGAATAATACAGGAGAGAAGAGTTAACAAATGGAAGAAAGAATATAAGTCAGCAATCCCCTATAAAAGAAAAGTACTCACTCTAATACGTACTGATGATAATATTAAAAGCTAAATATTTGTATATTTATAATTAAATGATACTCATTTTTTTCTATTACTAGTAAAACAAGTATTAATTATTGAATGATGAATTTAACTTTCTTAGATGAAGAAAAATAGTAACCATTATATGTCAATAATATCAATATATGTCACATTATAGACTAAATACACATTATATACTACTCATAGTTAATTTCAATAGTATAGATAAAACTTTACACATTTTACTTAACAGTCCTTATAAATTGAAGAAAATAAGTATTTTTGATAAAAAACTAAATGATATCAAATGCAATAATTAGTATTAAATTGAGGTTGAGTTTTGGTTTAGTTAAATTTATTAACATAACCCGTGTCAAAAATAAAAAAATTCCTAGACCTGAGTTGAAACTGGGCCGCCTGGGCGAGTGCCAGTATACTAACTGCTAGACCATCAAGTTGAAAGTTAGAGCTGCTACATACCCTTAAATCAATTGACATTACAATCTATAATTATCAACATATAGAATTCATGTTTTTTTCTTGAGAACCATTGAGTAAAATAATGTAAAATAATTTTAATAAAAAATTTTTATTCAACATTTTTAAATAAGTATTTTTTTGTTTTTCTTTTATTCTATTAAATAATGAGTTTAATGACCTTTCATTTCATGACCTTTCAAATATAATAATAAAAAATATTTATAGATATACATTAAATATTATATTTGTTCACTCTTGACATTTTTAATTCTCTATATAAAACATCATTGTAGTTTATATTTGTATTCTATTTCTACATTGATAGGTACTAAAATTAATGAATCATAATAGTTTGTTTTTTTATATGACAAAAATATAATAAAATATCAAAATTAGAAGGTAAGATTTCATTGTTTTCCTATTTAGTAATATTTCTTTCAATAATATAATTACATAAATTAAATTTATATTTAATAATATTAGAAAAAATAACAAATCTATATCTAGTACAATATGTATTACCAAATATTTTTGTAAATATATCATTTAAATATTTATTTCACATTTTTGTATTCCAACTGTCAAATGCTCCTTTCAATGCTCATATCAATGGTATTTCCTATGTATAAATTTAATAACAGATTTAACCCTTTCTTGTCAGAAAGCCCATTTGCTCACACCAGTCACATTGCTGTAAAAGTAATTAAAATATTTAATTGATAAAAAATGAATGTAATATATTATTTCATCATACAAATGTTTATCTATGTTCAGCACAGTAAAAATGATTACAAAAATACAATATTGCTTCTGTCAAGTGGTTTGGCAGGAAGCAGTCTACATGATCAGTAATAATGACTGGTTGTTGTATTGTACTTTCCATCCAGGGTCGCCAGTGAATGCCAAATCCTCAGAATGATCATGTCCACTTAGAACCACAGTCTATTCTCCACCATTTTCTGAGTCTGATGAGTCGTCATCTTCATGTACTGATAAGGCGTCATCTCCATGTACTGATGCATTCTTGTCAACACTGTTTTATCCTTCATCTTCACTGTCACTAGCAAAACCATATTTTCTAACTGTCTTTAATACTCGTTTTGGCCTCGACATGGAAGCCATTGTTATGAATTGTCAATGAAATGAACTTGACACACTACAACTGGAAAGGATTATATCAGCCAAAAATAGAAAGCCGAGTGTAAACATACCTAACATAACATAAGCAAGAAAGAAATCGATATAACACAGAGTCTACCTGTCAATGCAATGAACTTGACTTACCTACACACTAAGACTATATTCTTATTGGCTGAAAGAATTACCGCCAAACTAAAGGCTATTGATTTTATGTGTCTCATATCTGTAAACAAGTTATCTACTTCGTTAGGCATAGTGGGAACAAGTTTTGAATAATATTTCAGCAATAGATAACTTGGTACTCATATATGTGTCTTTGTATTGAAATGGTTAAGATTACCACCTATTTTAATGTCAAAATAATCAATAACTTATTAAGCATAGATATTACAAATAAAGTTGAACTAATCTACATATATTTTTTGGGACATAATTGTCTGCTTGGATATCTCCAAAATATATAAAAAATCAGGTTGGCAACTTGTACCATACTAGCTTATATGGAGCACCCAAATTAGGCTCTTGAGAAAGATGTACTAAGAGCCATGACTTATCATAATAGAGCTTCCCAAGGGGCAACTGTAGCGTTGAGACAACTGCACAGTATGTGCCTCTTCATGTGAGCTTCCCATTCCATATAACCTATGTTCACATGGGGATGGAGCCTCTTATATGTGTCATTCACTCTTCCTTACAATTATTATCTCTTTATGATATACCAGCATATAGTGGACAAGTGTGAGAAAGTGAAGCTGATATCAGATAACTTGTGGAATAAGCTTGAAGAAGTGTGAATGGCAGCACCACTTAACTGAAGTTAGGTCTCACTAATTTTGTTTTCACAGCCCATTGAAGTGACTTTATGAGAATCACACTAATATATGACATTAAGTAACTAAGTCTATTTAACTATTCATTTTTGCCCTTTGTCATTATGGTATCATTTTCTATAAACTGTCATATATCTAAGTTGGCAAAGTATAATGTAATATTGAATATTCCAGTTATATGCAATTTTGCGAGTTATTTATATATGATCAAGAATTAATTTGCATTGTTTAATTATATAATGACTATTCATGACTATTTACTTTTTAATCAACTATTGAACTTTATCAAGTCTATATTTATGGTTTATTTTAGTCAGCAATTAAAATTCTAGAAATGTGAATTAGAGGAAGCACTCCTGAGAATCACTTCTTTGATATCGCCTCAATCAGATTTTTGAAAAAGCTAACTTCAAGCTTCTGTATTTGACAGTTCATTTCTGTATTGTTCCCCCCCCTCGATTTCCCCCAAACATCATGTTCAACTGACTTTCAGTGTGTTATATTTTCATAACAAGAAGTCATCAATCTTGAAACACATTTAGAATCAATATTTGCTGGGTGGGGGTGGAATTTCATTTTTATATTGTAGGCAACTCTTTGGCAAAGAAACCATTATATAATGATGTGCATTGGACCATGAATTACGCCTCTTCTGCTGTGGTAACATTGCATTATTTTAACCCATATTTACCCAAGTTGGATAAATTTGACATCCTTATGCAAACAATATACTTAAGAAATGTGTATACTACTAAAGTACATTAAACTTCAAATACATTTTTTACTAAAAAGTTACAGGCACTTATAGTTGCTTCAGTTTAAACTGATGCCAAGCTAATGTGTGAGTTTAAAGTGAGTGAAACTTTTTGAAACATTGAGGGTGTAGGGCAACTTTACACTTCTCACAGAAGTACATATATAGACGTTCCCTTGCACTCCTGTAATGCACATGTGTGTTGTTTGCCTACAGCAGGCCAGTGGTTCTCAGAATCGTATCTGACATCTCTGTTGATGCGCTTTTGGTCACTTTGATTTGTACCTAAGAGTACATAAATAAAATTATTGCATTTAGTGTCATTGCCTATACAGTAATTATATGTTGGTATGTTTATAATATGGTTTACTCACTTCTTTAGATACATTATGACCACAAATCAAACTTCTCCACTCCATCTTGTAAACAGTAGAGTTGGAATGCGTTTTGCATAGCCAAATCAACCATGAATCGGAACATTGGCCACCACCATTTTTGGAACGGATAATGATCATGTAGCAGGCCACGTTCTGATCAACACCTCCCATACCATTATTGTAAGCCTGGATGACCTTCGGAATTGGCACTGTCTTTCATTCACATTCAGCTCGGACAAATCGTTGCGTTGTACCAATTGGCTTTGCACCAGAAAACGTAGATACAACAGTGACAGTCTTGTTGTCTTTCCACCTTTTTAATGCACATATCAGACGATTTCTCCATGACAAAATCACAGCTTCCTCTTGCCTCTTTATCTAATTCTTTTACTGACTTCAGCGGCGCATTTTTATCTCAATTTGCACGCAATGTCCCTGTTGCAGTAATACCCATAGATTGGAGTTGATTGATCAATGTAAGTGTTGTAAAAAGATTATCAAAAATCAGATGGTAGAGAAACGTCTTATGTGCATTCATACTGTAAGTGAAGAAAATATTTATATGATTCACTTATCATATACACATCTATACATATATTACAATATACAATAATACGAAAACTAAACATTCATGTAGATATGCGATCTATGGTATAGTGGTTATGCTAGTCTCCGAGTACTGAGATGACCTGGGTTCGAGTCCAGGGCTAGTTGATATATACATATATTTTTTAATATTTATAACTTATAAAACCTCGTTGCATGTATTTATGAATAAATAAATATTCCCAAACAGGACATTTTAGTTGTCCTAAACACATCTATAAGCATTGCCTAAAATTTTCAAATACACTACTGAATAAGTAGACTACATGCCTGGCGGCAGTTTAAACTGACGCTTCAAAAATGTGTATAAATTCTAATGTTAACATTTATATAACATGATAACCTACGAATACGGTTATATTGTTACTAAGTATCATACTTTTTATGTTACATATATTAAAAAATCATAGTACTCACCATCGTCTAGAATTGGAGTGTAACCTCCACGTGCTGCAGCTGGTAGCACATGTTGATCAGTGGTGCTATCATTCACTAGTGCAGTGAGTTTCAGAGGAACAGTTTATTCACAAACATTCATGCTGGTATAAACAAAACTGTACAAAGGTAGGTTGCGCTGACTTCAGCACGCCACGGTACTTATACCACTGAAGTGGAACGCAGTCACTCTCTGAATACAATTCGCAGAGAGTCAACTGTCTGCCACCTGGCTGACAAGCATCGGAATACCTATCACGTGAGCCGCACCTTGATGCCTGTTACAGGAGGCCATTTTATTTTCCCGCTGAAACTACTAAATAAGGCTAATATTAATTAGTAAAACAAAATATTTTTATTTTCACTGGCACATGTTGTTATTAGCACTTTCAAGAAGTGGCATGTAGTAGTATTATTTAAAAAATCATTACCAAAGTAAAATAAATAATAAAAGAAGTACTGTCAGTTTAAACTGACAGCGGGCAGATATGGATTAATGTAGTGTCCATCTCACATAAAACTGGGAGTCTGTCTCTTTTGTGTTATAATCAGAATAAAATGCTTCTTATTAATAATTTGTGATTTATTCTTGACATATTCTCAGCAGATTATTGACACATTTATATTTTTGGGGGTTTGTTTTGCTTTAGTATATTTCATATAAAAAAGATGTGTGTCAGATATGTAGAATAATAGTCACTACTTGACATGAAGAAAATGGTAAATAGTTTCATAATTTCATTTGGATGACATTTAAATTATTTATATAATATGTTATATATACTGAATATAGGTCATTTTAGTGTTACACAATGAGAGCATTTTCTAATTTAATGTTTGGCAGAACAATGTTCATATTAATTGTTGTCAAATTTTATCTTTTGTTATCTGTGAAAATATAAATCATGGGAAAATGAACTTGGGCCTTTTTGGGAACACAAAAGTCTGTCCTTTTGGTGGGAGTGATGATTGCAGTATGACTACTTTGTGATGCTGCCAAAAGGACTTCTGACTGGTCATATATTTCACCTAAGAGTTGGGCAAAATTTGGTTGGGGGTGTTTAAGTATCTAGCACACACACACACCACAATACTCCATTGCTTTATATAGTCATAAGAGGGCACTGAACGCCAGTTTGGAAACTTTGCCAACCCAGTGGAGAACGGGCTGCAATTAGCTGCACTTTAACTGATTGTAACCCATTTTGTGCAGCAAACTACCTAAGCTCCTAATTGAAGTTAACACTGTGCGCAGCTGTATCGTATGGCATGTATTTGTAGATTCTCAATACGGTATAACAGCTTTTTCATTTCTCCGCATCCTAAAACTACAAAGACAACAAAGACATTTAACAAAGAAACCCGTGTGGTTTGAATCCATCTTTAAGCGCTTATTTTGAAATTTCTATTTATGCGTGAATTCAAATTGTGACATTTGCAAGAAATCTGTTTTGATCAGCTGTGGTATGAGATGTATCCAAGCTTTCAATGTTTCCATATATTTCCCATTATATTGTGCCTATCGATATACAGTATACTATTTACACATATTATGTGCAGCCAATTTACCCATACACTTGTGCCGCATGCAACCATTTTTCTTAAACAGAATTAGTGCAGCGCACAGCCAAACAAGTGAAAGTGCGAGCAGAACAGTGTTCTTAAAAACTGTCAAAGTTTCCAAACTGGACTGAACGTTACTCACTCTACACTCAAGAGTGTGTGTCAAGAACAAGATATAACCACACAGCCAGACCCGCATGTAGAAGTTAAGTCAAACTATACCAACTTTTATTAACCAGAAAAACAACAAAAATATATTAATTATTGATTAGCTATAAAGAAAGCACAAATAAATAACAGGGCTGATGTCCAAAGTGTTCTGTGAAGTCCGCACAGTGAGTTCAAGAGTTCTCCCGTCCTGCATTGCACAATAAAATAGGTCACTCCCTGTTGATGACATGTCTGGTTGTGTTTCTGCTGTCTGTCAACTCGTTTTCTCCACCCAAACTCTGTGAGTGAATTCAACTCATTCGGTTCGCATGCACAGTAGTGTTCTGTTGTCTAGGGTGCACCACCCCGCTGTAGTGAACACAACTCACCACCCTCTCTCGTTCGTTTGCTGTCTGGTTCACACTACCTCTGTTAGCTAAAATGAACTAATTTCGTGACATGTGCATAGATGAGCAGCAGTTATGTGGAAGAATTTATCCATGTATATATTATATGCATACTCATGTTCTGTCCAAAGGGTGCTATTGATGTGAACAATACAGTGTTGTTATAGAGTCTCATGTTCTGTCCAAAGGGTGCTATTGATTTGAACAACAGTGTTGTTATAGAGTCATGTTCTGTCCAAAGGGTGCTATTGATGTGAACAATACAGTGTTGTTATAGAGTCAAATGTGGATATTATTATTGTCTCTCCTTTGAATCATGTCAATTATCTTTCTGATTGTGCAGAAGCCAATTTAAGTATTGCTGACAACTCTTAAGAAATGGTTAGAGAATATCAGCAGAACCAACACATGAATAATGTTAAGCAGGATTCTGAGCACAGATGTCTGCTGGGGACTGTGCTGGCCAAATTGTGGGCATCGTGTCAAATCAGATTTCCATGAAATTGTGACTTTTACAATCATAAGAGTATATAAATATAGAGAAACCACTTTGCTTCACTTTCGTTGTGTAAATTATTTCATATGACTTTTTTGTTTTTGAGTTTAGAAAAATGGAGGGAGTGATATATTGTTAGAAAGATTATAATTTGTAGATTTTTTCTAATGAAATAGAGCATAATTCATGACTGCCCAGATTGATTGTCGAGTAGCTCTTTTCCTAACAGCAAACTAAGTTTATAAGTAAATATATATTGAACTATGGACATCAAATTGGGTTTATCTAAAAGTTTTTCTTTCACTTTAGGGACTGAAATTTAGATATTTTTTAGTTACTGAAATGTCGAATAGTCTGGCTGTGAGGCTTGGATGTATGTACAATGAAGAGAGTAAACAGGGGTGAGCTACAGACTGCTGCTTGGCATGAAATGGAGGAACTAATGACTTGGTTCGCAGGCTGGTGAAGAACACAGGGTGGAACTGTGTTGGGTTGGCCAAGCTATAAGATACCTTGATGAACTTTATTTGGCCAACACAGTTTTTGCATGGGCGAGCATGGTGGAAGGCCGCAACAAAGCCACAGACAGGTTATAGAGAGAAAGATGGACAGGTACAGGACTGGTTGGTCATCACTCTGCGATCTGGTAATGCTTCTGATTTGATCTGATCTGATATCTTCTGATTTGCCATAAGCAATCCTATTCCATCAGCAACTGCATGGTTAGGTGTTAAATTCTCTTTGAGACTAATGCAGCAGGACCATAGAAGCTCTGTAGCATTGTTTGAATGCCTAGATATGATAATGGGGAGGAACCTATCCATGGGCTGGGTCATGGTGATAGTTGTGCAACAAGCATTGGTGGGAGGTGGGAGGGTGACATAAGGATAAAACTACTTTTGATCAATAATTGATTGTACAGCTTTGTAGGGTCACACAAACATCTGGGCCTCTTTGTAGTGATTTGTTTCCACATACAACTAACATAGTACTATTTAAAAAAAAATAGCTTCACCAGTTTAATGCAATGTTGTGTCGCATTCTGATTTGTTTTTCATTTGATAAAAAGCCAAAGATGAAGACTAAAGTTTCATTGAATGCCATATATTACAAATTATGATCATTACCACTCTCACAGTCCCTAGTAACTTACACCATTCTCTGTTCCATACCAATTTATTGCTGATTCCACACGACAAGAATATGTCCAGCCATACTTCTCCCTAAAACTATTCAGTGCGATGTTGGGTCTTTTAATTTTTGCTGTTTTTTAGGTTGTGGTCCTTCATTGTTGTCATCCATTGATTCCACCACATTCTAACCCACTCCTTGAAATGCACCATGTCTCTCATTCCATAATTCTATAAACCAATATTTAGACCATTACTCATTTGTTGAATTTGTTTCAATGCAAGTTCCAGCTGTTTGATTCCCTGTCCAGCAAAACATGTATGGTTATCATTTGTTGTGGAGTGACATCTTTTCATTGGGAGAGGGGGGGGCTTCAATGGACCTGTTTTGAATTCTCCCCTCAGTGGAATCTCCTTGTTTGCAGAGCAGCATCCGATGGAGCAGACATTGATTGTCATCACTCTGGTGGTGACCCGTTTCCACTGTGTGGTTGATACCTCTTCTCAACACTGCAGTCTCCTTTGGCATTTCAGTTCATCGTCTTATCTACTTCACATTCTAAATAAGGAAATCTTTTTTATAAATCTTTATTAGAGATGATACATTAACTCAAGTCAAAATACATGTGCCCTAATGCTATCATCGGAAAGGATGAGATTATTGATATCGATTGCTTCTGTAGTCTCACAAACGGTTCCTCCAATTTGAATTGAACTAAGACTGCCAGAACTCAACTCACAAGTGGATTACATTACACTATCTATATTATTAAGCAAGCTCCGTGATTCTTGGGTCAGTCGTTGATCACGTAATGTTAGAACGTGTCGTTTGATTGGTCAGTTTGCTGACAAAGAGAAAGCAAGAGCCATCGAAACTCGATTCACTCACTCACTCACACACAGTTTGGGTGGCTTAAAGCTGCACAGTCGGCCAAGCTTATCTATTGATTTTCTCTCTCACTCTGGTGTAATCTATCTCGCGTGGAACACATCAAAACTACGGCGCTGTGGTATAGGCGGTGGTTCATCTTCTGTGCTAGCTGCTCTGGCTATTTTCTTAACTTCTTAATTATATTAATATCAGTTAGATTTCTAATTCCAATTTACAAATATTCCCAAATGTCGGTTATTCAAAACAACACTTGCACGAGTAGCTGCAGCGAGCCACTGGTGTAGTGTTGTTGGTGGAACTCATGGCCTTCTCTTGCATGCTGTCTATGTAATTGTGCTATGAAGTTTTGTTCTCAATAACAATCATTTCACGTACCTGACGAGTCAGTTTTCTATTCTGTTAGGAATTGCTGTCCGTTTGTTTAGGTGACAGATCTGACTGTGTTGCCACTTACAGCTTTGCCAGGGTTCCGTAAACTGGGTTTCTCCGGCCACTCACAGCTTTCACAGGGTTCCACAAACTTGGTTTCTCTGGCCACTTACAGCTTTGCCAGGGTTCTGCAAATTGGGGTTTTCCGGTCACTTAAAACAAAATAACAAAGATTTGATCTCTTATGCCATACTCTTAACTAAGAATGTGGGTTAGCCCAACAGTGCTGGCACAGCCTGCGTTATTGTAGGAATTTCCTGCCGTAATGCGTTCTTATTTTCAATTCTTCATTTTTTCTGTGTTATTTTCGCATTTTGTCCACTATTTGTACGACTTTAAACTGTCAAAAGGCAGCAAAAGCAACCTGATCATGCAGCAATAGGGACGAGCAGGCTAGGAAAGCAACCTGATCATGCAGCAATAGGGACGAGCAGGCTAGGAAAGCAACCTGATCATGCAGCAATAGGGACGAGCAGGCTAGGAAAGCAACCTGATCATGCAGCAATAGGGACGAGCAGGCTAGGAAAGCAACCTGATCATGCAGCAATAGGGACGAGCA
>JAUYWV010130090.1:0-11172 GCA_032274565.1 Nematoplana nigrocapitula
TATTCATAAAAATAATTGATACCTCTATATCCCGTCGCAGTGATGACATTCTGTCTGGACGGATTTGACAAGCGCCTCAAGTAAAATTGAGACAAAGCAGTACTTAAAAACCTTTATCCAATACACACTCCCCATCAATATTGTGCGAGTTTGGTCCAGTAGAGAACGACGCGAGCTGTGGCCCGATACACTTGAGTGTATCGGAGGGGCGCGCGCGGCTTATACAAGTTCATAATAGGGCGAGTTGAGCGAGCGTGCACGCAAGTTCAGTCAAAATAGTAGAGCGAGTTGAGCAAACTGATCTAGAGTGTATCGGCGCGACTTATACAAGTTCAGTATAGTAAACTTATGAGCGAGTTGAGTGAGTTGAACGAGTTGAGCAAGCTGATCGAGTTGGGCGAGCGTCGTCAATGTCTTTATAAGCAGTCTGATCGAAAAATGAATAGCGCCATTCGATTCTCCATGCTCGATAACCTATAAATTCACTCTTTATTTGTTAAAATTGAATAAAAAAGGGAGTGCGCTAGAGCCTACATATCTCTTAATACTACTCGAGCCGCGGACACATGTGCTACACTCGAACCATACTCGAACACATGTTCTGGGGTGAGACAGACAATATTTCATTGTGTAGGAGTGCATTCGGCGCACCCGTCACGCTTCATTGTGTACGTTAACACGCACTATAGTCTAAAACCTATATCCTCTATCTCCAGAATTTAACTAGCGTTAGATAGGAAAGATTTTCCGTCAGTAGGGGGTGGGGGGTGGCGCCCCCGTCCTCAAACAAGTGGCCTGGAGCGTAGATATAGAATACTACTGCCGTGAAGTCAGGGTTGGCTTATATAGGAGAAGCCGTAAGAATTTGAATTCTGCAGAATTAGCGATTATTGCAATTGGGATTTGCAGCGATTCAAATTCATTAATATACATAGATTGATTTAGCATTGCATCACTGCCACGTTCATTCGACGGCAGACAGCCAGCAACGTTTGACAGTAATCCATAATCTATATTATTAATTTCGTAACGTCCGTCCATGCTGTGTCATGCCTAAACGTGAATAACCAAAAAACGGCAGCGCGTATGAATGTGTTTTTTTCTCACAGAAATCCTGTGATAGGGGAAAATATCGTAACATAAAATTTAAAAACAGGAAAAACAACAACATGAAAGCATTCGATTGAATTGTTGTGAAGCATATCTAATAAAATGTCAGAGTCACGAAGTCCATAGCTCAATCCACCATATCACCCATATAGGTACTTCTTCATAAACTGCGCAATATCCTTCGGGCTCCGTTCACCAGGTGTCAAGAAAAAGCAGCACATACTTCCAGAGAAGAATCCGTTTAAACGAATTTCGGGATAACCAGCCACGTAGAGATAGTCCATATTTTTGTGCCCGTTAGTTGTATGTGTAACTTGAAGGGCACCATCCAGGTATATCTTGGACACATTGCTTACAGCGTTAAAGGTCACAGCAGTATGATACCACCAACCCTTTTGCATTACTCGACCAGTTACAAACACGGACTGCTGTCCATTATTATTAGACACACCTACAACGAGCTGTCTCGACTGCGTATCTGGATACAACCAGAGGAGGGTGCCAAATGTTTTATCTTGAAGAGCGGTAGTGTTGAGAAATTCGAAAAGCATCGCATTTCCAGCTGAAGAAGACTTGAACCACATGCCAATTGTGAATCCTTTGGCGTCCAAGTTGAGATCAGAGATGCCTCTCACGGTCAAATAGGACTGACGTTCTCCGTCAAAATATGTGTTCTCGGTCCAATAGACATTTGCGGCGCTACCGTCGTAGTTGCGGCCTCCAGAACCGAAGTTCTTTGATTTTCCTCGACTCTCGAGTGTCCAAAATATGGTAGGTTGAGTGGTCACGGTCAGTGGACTTTGACTACCGACCTGGGAGGCTGAATCTGATTGGAGCACAAAGTCCAAGCGTTTCAGTCTGGACATTCGGCAGTTGTTTACATTCTGGATTGCAGTAAAACTAAAAATCTCGAAGTTTCTCGCGACGCAATAGGATGCGCAGTGAGTGTAGGAGTCGGCAGCGACTGTTTCATCGACAAATTCAGACGGGATCGCTTTGAACTCGACAAGATGAAACTGGACCTGGGTGAAGCTGGCGCAGTAGCAGTAAAGACTGCATGCGGTTAGAAGAAGATGACAGAGTAGACGAAACATGTCCCTTCAGTAAACGTAAGACTGTTTCGGGTTGACACGTTTAGAAAATAATCATAATATGGCTTTTATTGTTAGGTTGTTGCTAACGATAGTTAATAATTAATATAGTCAGGTGAATGGAAGCATTATCAGATAGCAGGAAACAGAATGGTAGTGGCATAGCCGCAATGAGAGGTGATAGTCTAATAAAACACGAAAGTTTTGTTCAGTTGTGTGTTTTTTATGTTTACTGAATGTTTGCTAGCAACAACCAGCTTGTCAGATGGAGTATATACGCATAGTTGGCTTTGTGTAGTGGCTACCCTGATCTCTAAAAATCCATGATGCTTTCTAATTATTTATTTCATTTTTGGAAAACGCTTTTGACAGTGGTCTAATTCTTTGTCATGTTTCCGCAAGATAACTTAGTCTTGCGAAGATGATGAAACTTGTTTAACATTTATTCTAGTACAATAAGGCAACCGATTAGTTATAAAAGCAGAGACAAATTGATTTCATGCTAGTATCAACCAAATGGGAAAATGGTAAGAAATATGAAGATAATTAGGAGAGAGCTTTAGCATAGTCTTATAGTGATAGATACCAATAGAGTTACTGTTAGAAAATGAAAAGTGAAGCCAGCTCAAAGACGAAAATAAGGAAACTTTGAGATAAGAATATTAGGGAACAAGTTAAAAAAATCAAGAGTCTATGGAAAGATAACAGGGCAGAGAAGTCAATGGTCAGGAAGATTTATGAAATGAAGTTGCCTGATAGGATAAGGAATGGTGAGCTGATAGAAAGGATAGTGTTTAGGGAGAGTGTAATTAAAGTTATGTGATGAAACAGTTTGAGATCTATAGGCATCTGTTGAGATGTGAGGAGATTCGGGTATGAGAAATTATATGGAGTTTGGAGGTAGATGGAGATAGAGAGAGAGGAAGGCCGAAGATTTCATGGATAGAAATAGTCAAAAGAGGGAGTGCTAAAGTTGAATTCGATGAGAATAATGTAGGAAATAGTGTGTGATGGAAAGAAGGAGTCAGCAGATGGAAGGAAGGATAAAAGTCAGTAACTCCCTATAATAAATAATGATGATGATGTTTTTAAGTTGTCAATTCTGATATGATTATATTTTTAGTATTATATAATATTATTATACTCACAATAGTATAGTATGTAACAATTGATTATTAAACTTGATATAAATAATGGAAGCACCTTCATACTTCTATAGGAGAATCTCTCTAGAAGTCTCTTGGGAGGAAGGAAGTATGGGTAAGAATGCTTCATTAGACTTACATGCCCTTGTTATTAATAATAGAATTTATGAAATAGAAAGCAAACACTTATATACTTCATTTATTTATTTCACTAGCGGAGGTACCCGGCTTCACTCGGGGGATACATAATAAATAAAATATCATGAAACAACATGCGATATTTAAAAAAATATTACTGTTTAATTTTTCTTATAAATTCAGAGGTATACTACTCTCAAATTTATGAGTAGTAAAATAAAATCGTAGTATGTTTTTTAAATATCGCGTGTGTTCACCTGGCTTTAAATACATGTTTATTAATTACAAAACCTGGCCTATGTCCTCGGCAGTGTAAATGCGCAGCTACACGCGAAATTTCCAGCAATTTGGTCAAGCGGTCTTTGCGTGAAAGCGCTGTCACAGATACATACTTACTTCTCGCTTATTTATATAGATGGCATAAAGTTACATATAGTGCTGCATATTCCTCAGTGCTTGTATGTAACCATAAGTACTGTACACATTATTACAATTTACGTATAGTAACGTGTTTTACCCAGCGATTGAACAATTATCACGAGGGCGAACCAAAGCGGAACACAAGGTGATGATATTAGCAGATTAAATAAAAATCCATAATTTTAAACTTCAAATCTTTTATAGTTTACCGGTTTAGAATCTACGTATATAAATAATATTTTTCTATTTAAAGTTATACAGTATATAGTTAAATTGAACGAAGATCATTCAAGTTTTGATTTGAAGTGAACTATGCAGACTTTGTGACGTATTTCTTGTATTCGGCCTTGCTCGTTTAAGCGTGTATCTCAGTATAGCCGGTGACGGTTAATTAAATTCTGAAATGACCTTCAACGTCATTAATTCCGTCTTTGTTGAATGTTTGTACATATAACGGTTAATATGACGGTCGGTTTCGCTAATAAATCTAAGCGCAGACTATTATCAATGAAATTGATTCGGGCCTCTTTTCAGCGAGAAAACATTTTTCGGCCCTCCATTGACTTTTTAGCGGCTTATAGGAAACATTCCATTCTTATTTTTTATTAGAAAGCCAACAGAGTAGGAAACCTAAAACATGCTGATTTTTGTAAAACCTCTGCCAGTCAGCTATCTGTTCCATCTAGTCTTTACTACACACACGCAACCTGTTGTTTTACTGTTTTTATAGCATTTTTAATATTGAATTGATAGCCTCATTATTACACCACGTGTATAAAATGCATTAAATTCTATGAAGAGTAAGTAGATTTTCATTCTATTTTTAGTAAACAACTTTAAACTATACCCTACTTTATATTTGAATCAAAATTTTAGATTATGACATTTAATTGTTTGCTTTTGTACACTGTTCAATTTTTATTTATTTTTCAAATATTTGCATTACAATTTTTATACTACTGACTAATTGAAAGTAGAAAGTAATATATGACATTATCAGCTTAGAAACAATATAACCAAGTTAAAATGAATTTCTTATATTTTTTAAGCATGCAGTATATATATATACATACTGTATATAATTTCATCGAAATATTTAGACGAGATATTAAAGAGTCAACACTCTGTGTATCCCTATACTCTGTGAGTAAACCAGTTAGTCACAAACTACTTACTAGTGATCGATTGATTGAATTTATAATGAGCTGTTTAGTTGTACATGAACAATGATACTTTCTCGATTCACAGTCAATTTGGCCCTTCAACCTATATAGGGAACAATGAGATAGGCATACTGCTATGAAGTGTCGATAGTAGAAACAACGTGTAAACTTGAAGTGTTGTCGTTTTCATGTTTATCTGCAGCCAATACCTGATGAACAAAACTACACCATTATTCAGTGGTTTTGACCAAACTGACAGCCTAGCAACATAAATGTTTTCCCCTCATGCAGCCGCCTGCTCCGGTACACAAAGTGCTGCATTGTCTGAAACCTTCTACTGTTCTTTCTCTCTTTCTTTCCTCTCTCTTTTTCTCTCTCTCTCTAGGTCTTTCTTTTCTCTGTCTTTCCTCCGGTGGTCAGAGTTGACGCGTCCCCCGACAGGGAATTACAGACCTCTCAGAGGATTCCGGGTCGGTGGTCTCGTATCTGAGGTGGGTTCGACTCACTGATGGGATCCCGACAACAAAAGAGAGTCAGTCATAGAGTACTGTAGTCTAGTTATCTAAGTTCCTGTCTCTGAAATTGTGGTATAAAATCCACTTTAACTCTCCCCGCCAATCGATGTATGATTTTGTTTTCAAAAGTTTTTACATTGAGTTCTTTCATTTGTAATTATTTCTCTGAACGCCAACCTTTTCCAGCTTTGGGAATCCTCAACCCGACCACCTGAAAAGGACGGAGGAGGCCTCACAGGATCGACGGAAGAGGATCGAGAGAATGAATCGCCTCTATCGCATCCCACCGCCACCCACTCCGAAAATACTTCGAGAGAAGGAGAGAAGTTTCATCCTCGACAGCGTGGCCGTCTCTCAGATCCAACGGGACTACGCGGGAGCCAATCCGAAACTGGGCTCGGCCATCCCACCCTACAATGGTCAACTAGACAAGTCGACCAACTGTTACTTCGCTTTCCACGGGATGCCTAAGATACTCCAAAAATCCGGTCAGGTATGGGCGGCGGGGAAGGGTGGGAGGTTAGCGGTCAGCGATCCAGACATCATACTGGTTATCAACAGCTACAGAAAGTTTCAGCTTATTTACAGCCTCAATTTGGTGTATGTGCTTATCTCTAACTCTTAACTCATATTCACTGTCTCACAAATCATCTGGTAGGCAGGTCTACTCTATGCTCTGCTCTACAAAAAATTTTAAAGGCACAATCAGGTCAAATGATTCAACTGTACATCGAATTTACAATAATGTGTTTTTAGCTTTTAGTTTACTTCGTTAACATAAAGTAAATAAAAATTCCATATAGGTATAGGTCTGCGCACAACTTTTAGATTTTGTACCAAAAAATCAAACACCCTATTATGGTAGAGACAAATAATTCAAATAGGCGAAATTAAGGATTTGCTTACGTCCTCAGTAATAAGATATAAATAAACGTGTGCTTACTTAATTTGATTTACATTTCGTTAGTAAAACATGGAATATTCTGGGAATTTACTAATGCTTCCGTATCTAGCTAAAATGGCAACATGACAGTACCAAATAAATACGTCTAGCTCATTTCAGTATAAATATGAGAATAAATATTAAAAATGGACTGCTGCACTTTTGTATGTATGACGAAATATTGGATATAAATGACCAAACTTGATAAATTATTATTTTATTTATTAAAATAATTTATGCAAAATTAATATATGTCACATATGTTCAAATAATAATAAGTCCTGGGACCGATTGATTGATACAAGCATGCTTTCAAACGAATTCAAATAAGGCGGGAAATTAATATTTTACAATTTTGCGTGGGAAAAAGAGGGAGGGTGTCACGTGATGTGACCAGGACTTACTTATGACCTTAGCCTCATTTCAAGGTCGTTGCCTGGGAAAGAGTGAACTAAACCCCTAACACTGTCCTGAAAAATGTAGTTCTTACTACGACAAAGTGAAAATATTTTCTTTTAAGATTTATAAGGATTATAAGAGAATATTAAATTGCTTATGTACATGAAGACTATTAAAAGGCAATACGTAATTTTTATTTCAAAAACATATACCGTGTACCAGAATGTTCTAATAAAATATAATTCATTCTAAATAGTTGCCTGTATTATTTATTACAGTACATTATCCTTCACAAATGTTCTGCAAAATTCAAATTTTGTCGATATTTTTATAACAATGTACAAAAGTACTAATATATTCGTACAGGAAACTATTTGCTGTGAAATAAATATGATAAACGATTGTTTTTTCAAACCAAAACACTAAAATGGCAAACATAATTATATTCATCATCAGTCAAAGACTACTATACTATAATTACCTAGCATTGTCACCAATTATAACACTCTAAATATCTATATCAAAACCTTACTAACTTTATAAAGTCATACTGATATTCTTCTCGTCTTTTCCAATGACAATTATTGATCTCGTCAATTGGGCATTCCGTGACTGTGTACTTTCTTGTACAATGATTCCCGCATTGGAATTGGAATTTAGTGGTAAAATTACAACGGCATTTGCAAGAATTAAATAGTGTTGCAGTCATGATGCATATGACAAAATACGACATAACAATTTTGTCAATAACATTATGCTAACTAAAAGTAGAATCTTAGTTGGAAGTTGCCTTTCTCAACAACTAGACTGGGCTTATCACTGTTTTCAGACTTTACAGGTTTTACGCGGTTTCAAGTTTCTCCTCTTCACTGCTTCTTTTTATTGGCAACATTTAATGTGACAGACAGTCGTGATGTGCTCATATTGCAGAAATTGAGTGAGTCACAAGTAATGCTTTTTATTTTTATAGATTCCATTCAAGATAGTCAAGTTCTGCAGACGCGGATCCAGAATTTTTTTTGGGGGGGGGGGGGTCCAGTTAAAAAAGGGCATTTCGGAAAATTCGATAATTTTAAAACTGCTCAGCAAAATGAGGCAAAAACGCATTTTTAAAAATTAATAATTTATTTACAACTAAAACCATGTGTTTTATGTATTATTTGTCACTGACTGCTTTAATTTATCTCAGAGCAAAATAATTGTACCTGTATACAGTATGTAAGTTATTAAATACCTTCTGTTTAATAAAATATTGCTAGTACAAATACGAATATAACATAAATATATGATACATTATTGAGGGCATAACTGAAACCGTGAAAAAAGTGACACAACAGTCATTATAATAATCTTAAATAAAGTGTCTCAATTAGGGTAGTTGGGTAAAAATCTCGATGTCTCGATTTCAGTTGGCAGCATTGCAGAGTTCGGCAAATCTTCTTTCCAGAAGAGAAAGTCTTCAATGTTGCATTCAAAGTTTCGTTTAATGAGAAGAGCTGAAATAAGTTGAAACATGCTAACACATATTCTGTTTTCGAAGCGACTGTTCAAGTGGAACAGTAGATGATCGGTGAAGGGGATAGCAAGTGAACGTAGATAATACGATTGCGCACATTCGCTTTTGTTACACAAACAGCACTGATTGTCACATTTATGGGGAACGTTGTTTCTGTTTATCTGTTTACCAACTATCCTGGGTAGACATGGCAGAGTATCAAATTTGTTCGCAGATTTGCAGAATATCTTCCCACCATTTGACGAAGTGATGCCCAATAGACTTCCTTAGTTCCTCGACAGACGAAATGCCTTCGTTAATCATTTGGTATGTATACTAAATATCGATGTCCCTCTTTTGAAGATTCGAGGCCCGAGGTACGAGTATAAGGGGAAGGCAGGTCGAGAAAAATGGCAGCTTAAAAATGAAGATATTCTGGCAATTAAATTTAATCTAATTGGGCATATATATACTACTGGCGGCATAATCAGCATCTGCATTTGTATGCAAGATATCTCAAGTGTAAAGTGTAAAGGGTAGTGGACTTCGGACTTATGTTAAAGAAGAAATTCCCTTCTGTTAAGTGTAGCCTGCTATCCAAAAAAGTAAGAAAGGGAAAATATAGTGACTACCTATTAAGATATGGCAGAGGACTAGTAGCACCGAAGAAGACATTAAAAAGCTAATTCTCAAATTAGTCTATAAAAACACATAAAACTTTAATATTTAAGTATGTGGGTCATAGTGAATTCAACTTTAAATCAATGAAATTACATTTTATACATTTAAAAAATGTATTTCTATTATACTGGCATAGTTTAGTTGTTGCTATTATGGACAAATAGCAATTTTTTGAGCAGTTTGTAAACCATCTAGACAGAAAAATCAATGTATTCAGAATTAATTTACACAAATTTGGATAATGCATTTAATCTAAAAAATATATTTCTTATACAAGATTTAAGAAATTATTTCAGAATGAAATAAAGTCAACTTAAACATATTACATTCCACTATTTTCTATCAGTCTGGATAGATAAAGAATAACCTTGTCTAGAAAACATGTCAACTTATGCTTAAAAATATATCTATGTATCATTTATAATAGTTTCTTCTAAGATTAGTATGATATTTTTCCTTATTTTCTATTCTTGGCACATTTCTATTCACTAACCAATAGATTTTTTATGATTTAAAATATGTCTAAGTATAATTTATATCCATTTTCTAAGCTTTACATAGTACATTTTCTCATTTTTTTATTTGTTTGCACATTTCTATCCACTACCCATCCAGGCAGATAGAATATAACTTTACCTAGAAAATATTTTAACTTATTCCAATGATATTAGTGCTACCTAATTTGGATAGTTTAAATTTGAAGTGAAGTGATAAGATTGAATGTGAAAAATAGGAATTCCATTTTTTGCAATGCAGTGTATTATGTTTTATTCTTAAGAATATGTCTGTATATTATCAATAGCAATAGATAGATAATACTAAAAAATAAAAATCCATAATATATAACAAATGGTATGAACAATTACAGACATATCAGTAAGTATAAAACACAAAAGAAAATATTGTAACAACAGTGGAATAAGTTCCATTGTTTTAAATTATATTATTTTTATCTATCTGGATAGTTAGTTAATAAAAGTGCCTACAAAAAGAAAACAAGTTAAGATTATTATGGGAACCTTAAAAGAAATGGATATATATATGTATATAAACATATTTTATATGCATATAAATACAAAAGAAAATATTACAATAATAGTGGAATAAGTTATCATGTTTTTTATGTCTAGTTTTATATAGTTAATTAAATAGAATATGCCAATAAATAGAAAATAATTAAAGATATTATGCTGAATATATAATAATTAGTATAAATTGAATAAATACATATATTTCAAGCAGAAACACAATAGTAAATAATATAATATCATTCTATCATTGGAATAATTTGACATGTTTTCTAGATAGTTATATTTTAAGCATAAAAGACAATAGTAAATATATAATATCATAGGAATAATTTGACATTTTTTGTAAATAAAGTTATTTCTTAATTATTTAGAATTTAGATAAATAGAAAATTAATGTGAAAGTTGATTGATGTTATTCTAAAATAATTTATTAAAACTTGTAAGTTAAGAAATGACTATTTTACATCAAATGCATTGTCTAAATGTTCCAAATAAGTATAAATTATATAAAGTGATTCTTAGATATATATTGATTTTTATTTGTTTATATGGTTTGCAAACTGTCCAAATGTGTAATCTGTTGTAGTAATGGTTATAAAAATAAATGAAATATAATTACTACGAGGGGGAGTCAATATGTAAGCGGAATCGATATGATATAAAGATGCCCTAGAGAAAATCTATATATTTTTATAAACCATAGAAACATCTAAGATATTGGTGAAAGTATAAACACTATATCTCTATGGATAAAATTTTTATGTTATTTCTAAAAATCTATGTCAGTTTAGGCCAAAAATAAGGTAAAATTGAGTATAAAAAGTAGTTTATTGACATTTATAATATTTTACAAAAATATTACAGTAGACAACATGTTTGTTACAATGTACAATGCACAAAATACTCATATTAAAGCTTTTCAAAGTACTTTCTGTTACAGTCAATACATTTCTGCTTGAGCTGGAACCACTTTTGGAAGCAACTGGCCCAGTTGTCAACACAAAACTGATTCAAGCGATGCTGGAAAGCAGCCACAGCTTC
>JAUYWV010130101.1:0-11172 GCA_032274565.1 Nematoplana nigrocapitula
TGATGATGCCGAGGTTGATCATCGATTCGCAAGACAGGTACATGGTACTGACAGAGTCACTCACATATACCATGGAGCGTGTTTTAATAGCTTTGCCACAGGGTGATTTTCCACCAATCTTGGCTAAGAAGGCGCCAACGATGTGTATTGGTGATTTGTTCGCAGCCGAGACTGACATGGTCACAGGATGCAATCTGCTAGGAGAAAATCTGGTGTCTAAGAACTGCTTTATAGACATCAAATCTGACTGCGCGCCTGAGTCAGTGCAAGCAATGATGTCGAAAGATGGTGATGGTGTTAGTGTGTGTGCATCATGTGAGGACCTTTTAATGTCCATGGAAATAGTAAGGACAACTTCAGGGTGCTTTCTTAGACATTCTCCTTTGGAGAAAATAAGATGGTCAAGCACAATGGGATGCTGATGAAGGTGGGGTGAGTTGCCTTGGGTGACTGATCCGAGAGAAGAAATCTGGGCAAAAGGTATATCATTCCTAGCTAGTTCAGGAGGATCGGCCACAACAGTATTAATCGATGATTGTTTGGAAGTGTCAGTGGTAGTGTTGCTGCTTTTTGGCAGAGACAATGGGCCCTGTAGCACTCAAGACACATGGGTTGTGGCTTAGCATTCCAGCCTCGTATTGATGAGTGTATATGTAAAACAATTTTTTGCATTCAGGGCAGGGGGCATGTTGCAAATGGTCAGATCCAGAGGCAATGTCCAAAGGTCTGGCAGTGATCAGGTGCTTGAAAGAAGAGATAGCAGACTGAGAAGATGGAGTGGCATTACACGCCATCTCCTTTTGCTCAACAAATGCAATCACATCGTTAATTGCTGAGTTGAGGATGTTATCCATCCCGAGGACCACATGAGGAATGTCAAAGTCAGATATTCCGTTCAGAAGGACATCCCTGATGAAGTGGTCGGTGTAGTCAACAACTCTAGTGCAAGAGCAGCAAAAGCCTGAAATGACTCATCATGCTCTTGTCGCATTTGGAGCAATTCAGAATGTAAAACGCCCTTGGCTATTGGTATGATGCCGAGAGATTTCAGATATCAAGTGTCTTTGATGTGATGAGAGGATCGGCTTTTAACAGACTGTCGCCTAGAGTTTGCTCAGCACATTGAAATAGTTGTGATGGCGCTGCATTCTGCTGGATGCTCAACCCTGACATGAAGATATTCCAAATTCCAGTCCTCCTCTGTAATCCCAACGTCAACCTTGGGGCGATCCAGTTGCAGTGCGGTGGCTATGGCAATGGCCGGGTGCTGGTGGACAAGTTGTGATTGTTGAGGAAGGCAATGGCTAGGGCTTCCCTAACGTCTTCTGACTGGAAGTTGCAGTCCGGGACCAAACATGTGACAATGACCATGGCAGCAATGACTTGAGGCTCAGCTTATAAATTGTGAGGTCACTCATAAAGAAAGATTGTTCGTTTTTGTGAGATAAACAATGAGTGACAAACAATTTAACTGAAACATAAAATAAAGAGTGTTAGTTGGTCTACAAACGGTCAAAATAGTAACAATAATAGTAAATATATGCCAATAGGTCAGAATCCTACAGCTGAGGGTTGTCAGAAACGAAAGAATAAAGAATCACAAGAATTGGAAGAGTTAAAGAGGAAGAAACGAGGTTCTCGGTGGAGTGGAAGAATCTGCTTGGAGATGCAGGCAGGTTGGCTGAGGAGGCAGAATCGACTGGTGACAGTAAACTCATGTGCCAGTCAAATATGTTTCGGAGAGCTGCCAAAGACAAGGCACTTCTTTTTCAGTCCCTCTCCGAGAAAATAAATAAAATGATTCAATTATTGATAGGTATGCTTACTTTGTGTATAGTTCTTATCTTAAATATAGGTGTGAGAACTAGTTTAATACCATTTATGTATTAAAGTATCATTAAGCATCATATAATTAGGAAAGGTTGTGAAACATGAAGTATGATCAGGGAAAATAGTCTCTGGTTATTCTCTGGTTATAACCTCAAAATTGTGATTTTATTTTGGGCAAACATGAATTATGACATTTAAAAGGCCTTGAATTTTTGGGGGCAAATGGTGCGAAGCCTGAAAGATACATGATGTTGTATATTTACAACAATGAGAACAAGTCTGTCAGTAGAAAATGTAAACACACAAAAGATATGGCATAATGATATTCGTGATAGTCTTATTAGTCAGACAGTGTCTCACTTTACACTTCTCACATTCCCAGGTTGTGTGACCTGTTGGGCAGTATCTGCACCATCCCCTCTTGATACTCCTCGGGTAGTGCCAAATACCATCATGATGTAGTTACTCTTGTGGTTTTGGCTGAATTTTCTGCGTTTTTGTGGTAGCTCTTGATCTTCAACAGCCACTGCCAGTGGACATCCGGGGCGCCTCTGCAGTTCTAACACAGTTCTGAGTGCATCACTTAAGGAGCCTATAAATGGCAGAAGTTGCATGTATGGGACACCATTCTTATCGCAGTGCCTTTGATGGAGTAACCATGCATTGACACAGCAGACTCCATATAGGTAGTGGCACAGCCTAAAGTAGAATTTATAGCCTCGTCTGTCGATTGAGTAGAGTCCCTTGAGCATATCAAACAGGTCTACTCCACACATAAACTGACAATACTCAGTGACCATCGCTGAGTGTGGAACATCCAGATATTCCTTCATTTGGTTTGAAAATGGCTGCATTTTCCCACTGGCTCCTTTCCAACAAAGTTGCATGCCACAATCACTGGCTTGTTGTCCTTACACTTTAATAATATAGCTATGTTTGAATTTGCATCCACTGTCGCCCCTGTTTTTCAACTCCGAATTTTTTTCTAATGGACAACCTCGTGGTCTATTAGCCATCATTGTTCCTATTGAATAGATGTTCTTCTCTTGGTATTGTCTGCACATCAGTGGGATGGACATGTAGAATCTGTCCATATAGACATAATACTCTCCATCAGTCAGAGTACTACAAAGAAGAGACACCATGTTACCTGTATATCCAATCGAATCTTGTCATATCTCATATTTGTCACCATCCACATGAAAGTTATACACCAGACCGCTTACTCCACATCGTGCAATAACTTTATATCCCCATTTGATGGTTTTTTTTGGGCATGTAGTATCGAAGATGTGATTGTCCTTTATATTTTATCATCTCATCAATGCATTGCCAGATTTATGTTTCTAATCTGTGACAGTTGTTTCACACATGGTCCAATAGAGGTCACATTATGAAAAGTGGATCTAAATTTGGGTCTTTGGGACTTGACTGGCGTTGTTATTGACATGGAAGTATCTTTTAATCTTCACAAACCTGTTTAGACCCATAGTACCAGCTACAAGTCCAATTCTATAAGATAGTCAAATACTTTCAATATGTTGGAAGCTTTATAAACTCAATGAGCATTGTAACTGCAAGATACTTCCTGATCTCCATTGTTGTCACATTAATAGAATGTCCAGTCTTCTCAACAGAATATCTGTTAGTTTGATCCGCTAATGATTCAATCATGGCCTCTGAGGATAGAAAGATAAGAGAGAAGCGAGGGGGTGAGAGATGAGTTTGTGTGAAGTGCCGAGTATTGTAGTGGTCTCTCCTCCCGCCCTAGTCCTCTGCCTCCAACCTGTCCTTTCACCCTCCAATCTCCAACGCTCTTCTCCGCCCGGTCGACCCCCAAGAATTCCCCATCACTGCAGGTTTGCTTACTTCGTGTCCTTCAAGAAAATAGTGCAGCCATCAACGCTCTTCGACTTCTATGTTGCAATTGTCTTATGACGAGTTTTGGCCAAGACGAGGCTCTGGTAGTGCCTCCTCTCAAACTCCCAACTGAACACTCTCTCGTAATCCTCCATTCCCAACTCCTGGACAGCAGCATTAAAAAAACCGAAACTTCGAATTAACCTCAGATTATAAAATACATCGAAAAGGTGAACTAATTGTTTCAGTATAAATGATAAAAAAGCATAGTATGTGCAGTTGGAATAGAAACGCAGTTCATATACTCACTATATTGTAAAACAATTTCTGTTACCTCCACTGCTGGCACAGCCCACTTGGTAAATAATAACGCTGATAAACCAATACCAGTGGCCCGCTGCAGCTACACGTGCAAGTGTTGTTATGAATAAAGCACAACAGGCACAATCGTTCAGTTGCGGTGCAGCGTGTTTTTGGCGTACATTCAACACCAAATGACAATTTCTCAATGCCTTCAGCTGCTGAGTTGTCACCTCTGCAATATGACTCTGGTTAGATGGTTACTCCATCTCAAATTTTGCTCCTGTGGAAATTCTTCATTTTCTTCATTATCACTATCATTATCTGAACTGTTGTTATCTCCAGAAACAATTCTTCCACTGTCACTTTGACTGGTACTCTATTGATCATCATCAGACACCTCATATAACTGACTGATTGCTCTGGACTTTGAAGCCCAAAGTGGCCAACTACTCATCTAAACATAAACATAAAACAAAATCATTTTAGTGATGAAAGAAAATGTTACAGTAAATGAAAACAATAAAATATATTATGAACATAACAATATGATAATATAATAAATAAAAATGATTAAATTATATATAATAATCTTATATATATTTGTCAAGTTGTCTGTCTGTATGTTTGTTCCTGGGTGGGCGCCCGGACCATTGGTGCCAGCGACCCAAAATTTTACATGAGTGATATATATAAATTGTGAATATACATGACTTTGTTATTTATGCCAACATATTTATAAAAAACATTCACATCTGATATTGGTAGTGTTGAGATAATGAATTTGATGTCAGATAAAAATTGTAAACAGTGAATTTAAATAATGGTAAAATAATATTAATTTCCCATTTTAAAAAGACAACGCAAGGTGAAAGAGTTTATTACCAACTTGGCCTAGTCTTTTTGATAAGAGAAGTTATTAAATTGACAAACTCTTGTTTTAGTAGAAAACTAATAGTAAAATAAATAATAATTTTACTTCAATAAATAATAGCAAACAAATTTGCGTAGCATACCTTTCCTAAGAAGAGTAACATTTAAAAAATTTAATAAATTTTGTAGTGAATTTACGACATTGAGTATGAGGAAAGGTGGAACTGTTGTGTGAAAATTTATATCGAAACATTGATTATTTCAATTGTTATGAATCAAAATGTTTTATTTGTTATTTACATTCAAAATTGTTAAACATAAATCAGATGCAATAATGTTAGGGTGACAGTTTAAATTTTCAATGAATTGACACAATGTAAAGCTTAAATGCATCCATAATTTGTTAGCAAAGAACCTCACAAGTGAGAGGGCCATTTTGTGCTTTGAAAATGAAATCTTTCACATATCCCCAGAGGAAGTATTTCAGCGTTTTCAAGACGGGCGATCTTGGTTGCCATTCAATCGGGAAATAACGACGAACAATTCAATCTAAAAAAATTCTGACAATTACTCACACAATAACAATGCAGTGTGAGCATAAACCAGATTTTTCTGTCAATATGCTGCTCTAGTTTAGGAAAAAGGAATCTAGTCAAAATGTGTCAGTTGTCAGTAAAATTCTGCTGTTACTATACCTGGGAAAAAGTAAATGCAAAAGATGTTGGTTGAATTAAAGACTGAAAAACGGGGACATACTGATGATTTTGGTACTTTGCAGATGCAAAATTGTCTGGTATGCTATTTCCCCAAATTTTGCAATTCCACCGATTTACTTTTCCATCAGTTCTGTAAGTCGATTAATCACTAAAAATAAAATGTTCGATTTTTTCGGAATGTACTCTTTAAAGACTGAGACAGACTCACACAGAAATAGCATGTCATTGTTGGACAAACCTTGGACAAGCATCATGCGGTACAGATACAAATGAAGCATTTGTCGGCATATTTGCTGGACAGATGTCTGGGATAAGTTTAACCGAGAGGCACATGTCCTGATAGAGACAACGCCTTTCATCTCATTGTCAACTCCTATACTTTCGTTATCACCCGATATATGCAATGCTACCTGCTTTACTAAATGAGACATTCTAAAATGATAAATTATATATACTGTATATATACAGTAGTTCTATTGGCCGAACAACAGACACGAGGTAATACATCTATATGTGGCTATAGTAATATCGATTGGTAAATGTTAGTGACACACCCACTTGATAACTGACAAATAGGGTAAATATATTATTACTGCGCAAGCATTCAAAAACAAACAGGAGCACTAGACATTTTTGTATCCCCTGTACCCCAATAGGTTTTTTAAAAAATCTTTACAATTTTCCTATTTACGACTTAAGTATGATACTATAAAAGTATGTCATGAAATTTCAAGCAGTCTTTAAAATATGTTCTGTATACACCGATTTTAAAAATGTAAATGGACACTTTTGTCCGTTTGAACACATGTCGGTTAAGTCAGCCTGTGTGCGAGTGAGTGAATCAAGTTGCTCTTGTGGCTCGAATTCTCTTAGCAAATTAACCAATCAGACATGTTCTGGCGGTACACTACCGACAGACCGACCTATGCAGGAATCGCTTAGCTTTCTTAATATTATAGATAATGTGTCTGTGGAAGAATGGTGGGTAAACAGTTCTTCCTGTCTGACAAACATGGTAGTGAGTAATCTAAGTACTGCCCATTACTTTATAAATAAGGTTTGACCAGTCCCGACAGTTTTATTTTAGCCTATATACTCGTTCATATGGATTCAGAGTATACAAGATTTTCATGTTTCTATTTTAGGACGTGGTGGTTCTTCTGGAGGTAAATTCCACATTTCCCTTGCCCTCCCTGTTGGCGCAGTCATGAATTGTGCAGACAACACAGGTGTGTAGATTGGATATTCTCGATGTAGTGTTGTCTGTTTGAGGCCTGACACATGCCAATTGCTAATTAGGTCAAGTAAAACTAAAAATGTGTTTTGGTGTCCCAGGCCAGGTCTCCTCTAAAATAAATAGATAAACATATAAAAATCTGTTGATTTAATTGCATTATGTGGTTCTGAGTCTACCAACCTAAAACTGCCAAAATGATTTATAACTCTGACGCAATGTCTAGAAGTTGTTGTGGACACTCCACATAGTGAAATACTGAGTTTAATGTAATCCCACTAAAGAGTGGTGCTCAGCTGATGATCGTGGGATATGGTTAGAGCGGTAAACATAATAAGTATAATAAAAAACTGCCGGAATTATTTCACTAAGAGTTGTTTAATCTAATGCATGAACAAAAGTTTGTTTAAGTTAAGAGTGAAAAACTATTTTTATTATACTTTTAAAACAGTAGAGATTAAATGACAATTATAGTTTGTTCGTAAAAAATTTAATACTATCTGTTTATCAATATTTTTATTTTTTCGATGATGAATGCAGTTTTCAAGTAATATTTACACAATATATAAACATCAGCTGGGCCACATTTTTCAGATTTAGGAAAAATACGAAATCAGCCACATTTTATAATTTATATTTCTACAGACTGGTCTGGGTTCTTTTTGTAAAACCTGGACATCAAACACATCTCTGGTTTTAAGTATCCTTACCTAAAGTATACGTGGGTTTATTTAGGACTACTACTGTGCCCTACTTTGAACTGTAGAAGTAATGTTTAATTTACTTTATCTACCTTGTTCTATTTTATACTTCCATGATGACTTTTGTGTGGTTCTATTTGATCACGTTAGCCTACAATGCATAATGTAAGAATGTTAAATTTTATAGAGGAAATGAAAAGGAAATCGCACTACAGAAGCTAAAAACCGGTCTAATCATGATTTGTGGTTTATGACAAAAAAATTTATTAATTAAAGAAGATGTAAGTATAATAAGAATAATGTGGGAATCCAAGTATGTCTATTTTTAGATTCCGAAAAGCGTATAGTGTTGCTTCACTGCTTGCGGGGAAGCATGTTTAGACACAAATTTGTCCACGCAGACCATAGAAACCGATGATCTTTGATCAAATATGCGTATAGAACTTAGTCACTTAACTGACAAGTCTAACCACTGATACTAAACTTTGTTTGGCTAACGAGGGATTCGCTCCAAACTGAAACCGGAAGTGCACGCTGCTTTATTACACATTGTTAGGCACAACCGCCTGTACCACCTAATATATATTTAAAATGAGAAGACAGTAATGGACAGACTTGGAGATAGAAGACTGCAACAGAAAAGCACAAGAAAAAGGGTTGGCAGTACGTTGTAGCCAACCTCTGAATCGGAGATGCCACCTGATGATGATTATATAGTTCAGTTTTTGTATATGAAATGAGCACGTTGGTGACTAACCGACGACAGTATATGAAATGGTTTTCAATACGTTTAGCTTTTAATAAAATCGCATATGACAATGAAACTAGAAACACAATGATATTGTAAGAATCTTAAATTTGAAAATTTACATGTTTGACAAGATATCCACCAGTAGACCGATTTCGGGGTTAACTTATTGTCCCTCGTCAGAACTGGGTAGGATTCGAACCCGCAAACCAGTGATCAGCTATTTTACAGCTGTGAGCAATAACCCCGCAACTTGGCCACTGATGGATATCTTGTAGAACATGCCATTTCTCAAATTCATGAAGTCCTCATTATATACTATGTTTAATATAGTTAGCTGCCCAGATAGCAGGTAGTGGATTTGACTCTTGTTAGTGTTGTGAATATATATATATATTCTTTCTAATACTGAAAACTTCCATTTTCTAAACATCTAGTCTTTCTCCTGCGTGCCAATTTCAGGTGCCAAGAATCTGTACGTGATCGCAGTGAGTGGTGTGAAGGGTCGACTGAACCGTTTGCCAGCGGCCGCTGTTGGAGACATGGTGATAGCCACAGTGAAGAAGGGCAAGCCCGAACTTCGTAAAAAGGTATTACAGGCGGTGGTGGTTCGGCAAAGGAAGCCCTATCGGAGGAAGGACGGTGTCTTCATATGCTTCGAGGACAATGCGGGGGTGATTGTGAATCAAAAGGGAGAAATGAAAGGTAAGCTTACACTGGATTGATCGCCTCTGGAAGAAGGAAACAGAGTTCATTATATTAAATACTGAATATTTTAGTCATAGATTACTATAACAATTTGAAGAAGTCCTCGATTTCACTTGCTTATTACTTTAACAATTTAAAAAAAATATTTTTTGGCAATTAAAAAGGATGCTGTGTTTCCATTCCAGGGTCTGCAATCACCGGTCCAGTTGCGAAGGAATGCGCTGATTTGTGGCCAAGAATCGCCTCCCATGCAGGATCTATTCACTGAACTGAGGTTTTCTAGCTTGATGTACTGAAAAAATAATAAAAGTATTTCTTGGAGTTATTGTTTCGTCTTGGCGGAATGGGTTAGAGCAAAATACCCTAATCACTAACCGGCCTCTCCGCCAAAATCGAGCGCATGCACTTTAGGTTAGCAATTGGGTAGGCCCACCTCCGCATTACTGGATGTGCGCGCAGCAAACACTAACTCTTTCGGTAACCATGCCTGTTGGCTGGGTTAGGTCACGCGCGCAAATCTATAAGCTTACACAGCGATCAGCTATTTAATTTAGCGAATGTGCTGCATTTCATTGGTCAATCACCTTAACAACGAGATTCTTAAAATAGAAAATGGAATTCCTACCTAACTAAATAGTCGATGCGGTGGATTTTTCGTGTTAGATAGGAACCCAATGGTTAGTCACTACTTAATCCTCTACCTACCGCATGAAGTCGGTGCGGGGGCCTTGATAATCGTTATCATTAGGTACCGCCTTCTATTAGTATTTTTTATATCCTCTCTGTCGACCGTTTCCCTTCTAGAACCCAAGCAGATACAGGGGCGGGACCAAACTGGAAGTCGAGTTATCCTCTCAAGAAAATTTTAAGTGCGTTTCCTTGCATTTGAGGCTATCGATAGGAGTACTTAAAATCCCGAATATGACTATTCAATCACAAGAATTGAAAAGCCACTTAAAAATCGATTTTATTGTAAGGTTTATAATTAAATGTAATCAAACCCTTACCAAGATATTTCAATAGGTTCATACAATTTTTAAAAAGCTGCGCGGATGGACCCTGACAAAGCGCGACACAATCGATTTTATTGAAAGGTTAATAATTAAATGTAATCGAAAACTTATAATATATATTTAAATAGGTTCATACAATTTTGAAAAAAGGCGGCGCAGATGGGCCCTGACGAAGCGCGATACTATACCTCCTGCGATTTGAGTTTAAGGTCGTAGTTTGAGTTCATGAGGACTAGATAGAGCATAAAGTATCCTGCAAACTTCATTTTTCTTTTGATCAGACTTTAAACTAAGTATTTCTTATTTTAATTCTTTTCAATACTTCGTCATTGCTGGTCACCGCTTTTCAGTCCAGCTTATCCTCAAAAGTTGTATGTTACTCCACATTTCTGATAGTTTTATTATAACTTCATTTCACTATTTGCTATTAAATATTAGCAAATATATTTTTTCTAAATCCTTCACCGATTGTCTTCAAAATGACATCATTATACTGCATGTGTGATCTAACTTGGTCAGAGGCTGGTCAGGATAGTAAAAGTTGTATGAACTGCACAATCAACTGATTACATTTATATCGATCATTTACTGAAGTATTAATTCTACTGTACATGTGTACACAAAAAAAGTGTTCTCTAATTTACCGTGAGAAAATGGTGCGGTATCTATACAGATATCATAAAAGAATAAAAAAAATACTATTTGTTCCTTTGTGCGTTATAGATGCCTGTGCTGGACTGTCACGTAATATCGGATATGATCACCAAGAAAAGGTCATGATATCCCCCCAATGTTTCCTTTGATGTCAATTGTCATGCGTAATATACCTGTGAATGCCTATATCTTCTAAAGTCTAAACATTAGACTTAGGAAACATTTTCTTCCAAATGCCGGCGGTATAACCATCTGACTAAATCGGTTTTCCATTTAACCGGGCCGGTGTACCGGTTTGAACACGAAACCGGTCCGGTCATCATAAAACGAGGCCAGTTATTACATTCTCCAAACAACCAGACAGGATCGAAGTTCCTACTTAGCCAGGCGCTGTCTGAGCTTGTGACTATATTCTACCCCTATCCGAGAGTGGTGAATGTACATTTTTTCGGGCCACATGCGGACAGCAAGTCAGTTTACCCCTCTGTCGTGTGTATACATGAGTCGTACTATATACCCACGCTCTCCCGCGAAC
>JAUYWV010130112.1:0-11172 GCA_032274565.1 Nematoplana nigrocapitula
TATATTCTCTAATAAAATTACACTTTAAATCGTTTAAAATAAAATAATAATTTACGCCGCTAAAATACAGGTTAACCTAAAGTTGCCTTGTGAAGTAAAATTCAAGAATACACAGTTGATCATTTTATATAAGACTAAGTCAAATGTATATCATAAATTTCTTCAAAGTCAAGATGTTATTAAAAATTTAATTTTGAATATGGTAAATTTTTAAATACAAAAGCAAACATATTGAAAATAAGACAGTCATAAGAAAATATACTATTTAGTAAGTATAACAAAATTATTTAAGCTTGCACATCTTTCTTCATGACTATGATCCATTTATATAAAATATGAAATCTGTTTGCAGCTATGTTCTCATACAATTTATATAAGCAAACAATAATAATTATGAAAATTAATTTCCAAGTGACTAATACTATAAGTATAAATATAAGTCATTAAAAATATATATAGTAATTAATATAAAAAAACTAACAAAGAGTAGCTATATTGCTGGGTAATAGAATAGTCTGGTCCTCCATTTTTGGGAGTGCCTTGCAACTTTTGTTTTATAAAATTTCCTGTGGGAGGCTTCCTACTACCCGAAACGGCCATACAAACGTATCATTCCTATGTTATTACTATAGCATCAAGGATTGGCTTTTCCTAGAGTAGATTGCCATCTAGCCATTGCTATTTTTAAAATTGTTGATCAATGACAATAGGCTTTAGCCATTTGCCTAATTTTAGTATGTAAAACTATACTGTAACCTATTTTTTTAAAATGTCAATCAATAGTCTATAGCCATTTACCTGCTTTTACTGCATAGAACTATAGTAACCTGGGTGATTATAACTTCTAGGAAGATATATTCTGTTTACCCGTGCTACATTGGAAAAAAGAATAAGCCCTAGTATAAGTAAGAATGACCTATCCCCACCATTTACCCATGCTTTATTGGAAGATATTTACTATATATTTCTATTCCCGAGTCAATTCAGCCATTTAGAAGAGAATTGGCCAGGCCTCATAGCTTGAATGGCCAAAAGTAATGAATTTCAACCTAGGGTAACCTTGGAAATTGGATTTGACCTAGTCCTTTTTCCCATTTTTGGAGTGCGTTGCAACTTTTGTTTAATGACATTTTCTATGGAAGGCTTCCTATTGCAGAAAATGGCCATTTCATACCATTTTTAGCTTCCTTGACCTTGACTTCAACTTTAGAGATTGACATTGCCTCCATTATATTACCCATGTCATAGGGCTGAGGGGGTCACCTATGTAAAGTTTTGAGTCAATGGCACAATGATCCAGCCGCTTTCTGCTAGAAATGGCCATTTAATACCATTTTTAACCTCCTTGACCTCAACCCTGACCCCTTGATCTTAACCTAGCCTCAGAGGTCAACCTTGCCTCCTTATGTTACCTATAGGGTTGAGGGGGTCACCCATGCAAAATTAAAGGTCATTGGCACTAATGGTCTGGCCGCCTTTTGCACAAAATGGCCATTTTTAGCCTCCCTGACCTTGGATGTCGACCTGGCCCCCCTATATTTCTCACAGGGCTGATGGGTCACCCATGCAAAGTTTTGGGTCTCTGGTACGAACAGTCCAGTCGCCTGCCCAAAATGGCCATTTCGCACCATTTTTAGCTTCCTTGACCTCAGAGGCCAACCTCGCGCCCCCCTATGTTTTCCACAGGGTTGGGGGGGTCACCCATGCAGAATTTTGCGTTTCTGGCACTGGTCCAGCCACTTACCTGGAACACACACACACATGCAGACAACTTGACAAATATATATATATAACATTATATAAAAAGGCTAGATAATAATATCACAACCATCAAAAGTTTTGCTAACAAATTACAGATAAAGACAGAAAATACAAAAAAATTATGTAAAAAAAATATTATTCACAAAATATGTTCATATAAAGCAGAAAGATATTAACTAATTATGTAATATCATGAGGGGTGCATATAACATTTTTGATTAAGCGTTTCCAAATCAGAAAAAAATGCCTATATTTGTCAGTGCAATGAATAGCCTGTTTTTAATCATACGACATACTCGTAAATTTAATTAATTAATAAATTACATGAACATATAAATGAAGTGTATAAAAATAATTTACATCCGTTTAGGAGCTGCGTGATATGCATTAGCGCCTAAATACTTTCATTGACAATATTTAGATTATGTAATTTGTTTTTTTTTAAATTTATTAGATCAAAGCAGAAATCGAACTAGGCGTTTTCGGAAAATGAAATTCTATACTGACCTTGATCGAATATATATATATATATTATGGTGGTGCAGATAAACGCTACGACCGTGACAGTTATAGGTTAAAGCGGTTTACTCGGTAGCAGAAAAACCTGAGTTCAAATCCATCCTGACACATTTTTGACACAAAAACAACTATAAATGATTGTGAATTAATCGAGTTCATCTTTATTAAGGGTTATAAACTTATTGAATTACGTTTTTATTAGTGGGTGGTGTTTCTGGCTGCATAATGAAGCGCAATCAAGGACTGGGTAGGAGTCAGACTCATCAAAAAGTTCACTTAATTTTACAGGAAAATTTGAATTTTGTTTCTGTTTTGGAATGCGGTAAAAACTTTCAGTCTTTCGAAATATCAGGTTTTAGCGAAACGAAGCTGAAGTCGCTCATCCTAACAGAAAACGTATTGTGTGTGTGTTCGGTATGTAAAAGCGAGAGTTATATATATATATATATATATATATATATATAGGTACCGCTCAACCATGGGTGAACGTTCTTTCTCCTTCAAACGTGTTTGTACGCATCGCTGTAGTTTAATTATTTCATTAGTTGCAGAGAGTAAGGTTCAATTCTCTCATGTTTTACTTCTTATGGACAAAACTTTCTGCTTCTAAAGCATCAAAGATCCACCCAAGGAGATGATTCATATAACGATCTAAATGGGAATTCTGTTTCGTCAATGAATATTATTTTGCATAAATCAAAATCCTTTGGGCAGAGGAGATGATTTAAAATATTATACAAGCTGTAGCAGGTCGCCTAGATTGAGCGTCGTCTTGATTTATGAGTCTTTTTAACCCTATCCATACCGGGCTATATAACGCAGCAAGGTACCGGGGGGGGGGGGGCTGATTCGGCCCCCCTATTGCAATCTACTTTTGGAGTGTACTATACTGATGGAAATTTGCACCTAATCAAATCAAAATGATCTACTTTTTAAAGAATTGTCGTTTTCTATTACAACAGTAGCTATAAATTAATCATAAGGACGTCACACACTCTAGAGAATGTAGAAGTTGTGCGAATGCTATATAGACGACGACCCAACTATTTCTGTGAATCATTTAAGCATTCTTCTGGATTTGTACGACAGCACTGTGCAGTGAATTCTAAGCAAGGAATTAGAGGAAAAAAGCCTCTGAGAACGATAGGTTCCATACGATTTGACCTAGGGTCATAAGCAACAACGAGTATCAGTAGCCTGAATTACAAGCAATGTGCTCTTCATTGATGAGAAATGGCACAACCTCATCCACCACAACAAAACATGAGAGCACGGGTGGACTCAGGTGGTGATCACCCATACGTATCCAGAATTGAGATGTCGTCCAAAACATTCCACATCATGGTTGGCATCAACTTTAGAGCTGAATATTACTTCCAAATTTTAGAACCGGGAGAAACGCTGAATAGGGAACGTTATATTGCATTCTTACACAGCCGATTTTATCTGTTCGTCGACAAGGCACCACCACCATAATGCACGACGATGCCCGTCCACGGCTCACCAGACTGACCAAAGGTTTTCTCCGGGACAACAACGTTGACCAAGTTGCCCAGCCTGCTTATTCGCCGGCCACGAACATACTGTAGATGCGATCGGTAGGATACATATTCTGCAATGTGGAGGTGGATCGAGGAAAGAGAGAATTCGCTGATCGACACTCTGTCCAATATAGGTCCTCTGGGGAATACCGCAATTCAGTCGGCAGAAATTGGGGAGAGAACTCAGGCGACTTCAAGAAGATCATTGACGGAATTGGGAATATCTATTTTGAACTGTATTTTTCATGTGTATAATTATTGTGTATATCGTGATAGTAGTTCAGTGTTACGTAATTCCATGATATTTTAATACACTAATGTTTTTTTTGATGAAATTTGAAAACGACATTTTTAAGACCCCCATATACAATATAGCTGTAATTGAGTTCACTATTTATATGACCTGAACAGGACTTTTAGAAAAAGTGCATGGGTAATTTTTAAATGCGTTCTTGCATCCTAGATTAGACCTGTCCGTCTGTCAGTTCGTACATCACACTTACATATATATATACAGTGTGTTCAAAGCTGACTTTCACTCGGAATTTAGGAATTGTTTCAGGTGAAACTTAGCATAAACATAATCGAGGCAGGCAGGCAGGCGTTTAAATATCCATGCATCTTTATAATTGGGTTTGTCTGTCGGTCTGTTGGGAGGAAGGGAAGGAGAATTCTGTTGATAAAAGCATATTTTTCAAGTTCCTAGAAAATACCCTTAGGGAAAAGAGTATTTTTTAATGAAATACCCTTAGTATAGACTAGTTAAAGAAGTAGGTTAAATCTGAGAGCAGAAAACCCATATATAGTTCCTTCCTTATAAAATTTAAAAATAAGAATTAGTGAAATAAATAAATTGAAAAAAAGATAAACATGATTTTACCAATAAAATAGTTTTGGAAAGAGGGAGAAAAACGTATAATTTTAATAATATACATAAAAGTAGGTCGAAGTGTTGTGATTACCGTCAGTCAATGATAGAAGCATTTTAGAGTTAATGAAACCATTTTTTCTCTTACGGTAGAAATGTAATCTGTCAGATGCTTCTAACATTGGCTGATGGTAAAACCACATAACTTTGACCTACTTTAATGTATTATTAAAATTACGCGTTTATGACCTCGTTCCAAAACTATTTTATGGAAAATTCGTGTTTATCTTTATTTTTAAAAATTATAAGGAACGAACTATATGCTTTTTCTGCTATCAGATTTAACCAAAATTCTTTAACCAGTCTATAATAAGGGTATTTATTTAAAAAACACTCTTTTCCGAAAAAATGACATTTAAGGATTATATTTTCTATGACCATGAAAAATACCCCTTTTCAGTTAGGAAAATACCATTGTTTTCTAACAGAGAAAACAGGGGCGCATCATTGGCCATACCGGTCCTTGTTTTGTATAACAACATGTGCCATTAGTTTTCTGATGCAGAACATACATTTTGTATATGGTCTTCGCATTTAAAATTACCCAACTGAACTTCATACGTTTTAGCAGCAACGACTGTTAAATAGTTTTTACTCTTTATTAACAGACACTGAACCGTCGTATTTATAACTATATACTTAGTTACTTACTTTTAAGAATACATTACATTACGATTGACATACAGTTATATTGAAAAATGTTCTGCTTACTATCCGAATATGCATACCTACATAGTGACAATTGTTATTATTTGTCGAATAACAATAATATAAACAAAATAATAATTCACAGATTCTGATGAAGAACGACAGTTTATCACGTATAGAAAATATGCAAATAGAGTATCAGCTCTGAAATGACACTGACAGACGATTCCACTAGACACAAAATGACTCCCACTGAAAGATAAGAAAAGCAGAAGATTGATGGTACATCTATACTGTATGTTTGGGGGGAACCATCGAGCAAGTATTGTATATGAGAATCCAGTCTCTCAGCTAGCCCGCAGACCGGTGGTACTGGTCGAAGGAGTTTGCTTGTCAAAGGTGACTTTGATGAGCATCGCACGACCGTCCGCCTCCCCATGGGGAACTGTCGACTCACGACTAAAAGAAAACAAAATAGAAAGAGAGGAATATTGGGAAATTTATCTTAACTATCTTATTGATCGTTTAACTACATTTTGATCCGTATAGTTTACTCAAATTGTCAAAGTCAATGAAGAATTCACTGTTCATTTAAGAGAGCACAATCGTTCGATTCCTTCAAACCAATGCTCTCAGCCACCTCCACATGTCTTGTCTCCATCAGCTGCCAGGGCACCAGCTTCGCGCCATAAACTTCACCGTCAAGGTTAATTTGTCAAAGAAATGCAGGGTCTTAAGCTGACACAGTTTGTAATGAGAATGACGTCACTGCGGTTAGTACTGCATTTAAACGAATTCGTGTGAATTGGGATGACAACTGTCTGCGGGGAAGACAAGACAGATGTGAAATGGGTTCCACCAAGAAGACTCCGACAGCGATTAATTACCGGACACATTTCCATTAATCAAGATATGTCCATTGATTGAAAGTGTGGTAGTTGTCCCTTATTTGAGAAAGATCTTAACTGTCAACCATTCATCCCGTAGTTTAGTATTTTGCAATTTTTCATGGGAATTGGTATATGTACAGTACCCATTGTAGCTTTCAGGGAAGAAGAACATTTCATTCTGCAGGGACATTACTCATCCAGATATTCATTTATTCCGCGTGTTGAGACTAAAACTTCCGGAAGTATCAAGTGTCTATGTACTATACTGCAGATGACGAGAACAACAAACGCCTCTGTTTTCATTTATTTGCTCTCTCTCTCTCTCTCGTGTCATTTCACTTTTAGATCGGTCTGGTTACCGACCGGGTGCAGATGAAACTGAAAGACGAAGCATTTGGTCGGTCACCTTTGCTCAGTATGCTTTTCTGGATTGTGAAATACCAGTGATAGTGATTTGCCACTATTCGTAACAATAACACTTCATGAACGAACGAAGTGATCTAGCAGAGTATTGCCTTTGAAACGGCACTCTGCAAGATAGTGTCAGGCGTAAGTCAGTGTGACACTGCGTTTTATTCCCTTTACAATTATTTCTGAAGAGAAAATGTTTATTCTTAAAAGCTTACTATAGGAAAAAGTTTGAGTTTTCTTTCTAGAATATTGAGTTATAAGACTCCTTCAGGCGTCCGCTTTGTCATAATTAGATTTCTAGTGATATGTATAGCCAGAACACTTTTCATTGCTACTCTGAGCCAGCCTCCGCGTATAAACTTCTTTCCAATTTGGTAAATTAAATCAATTTCAAAAAAGGGAATTCTTCTGAGCTAAGCTCTTTATTGGCAGTGTTAATACAACACGTGTGGCGTGTGTGTGTGGTGTGTCTTCTGCGCAGCCTCGAATCGAGTTGACAGCGTAGATTTATCGATCTCAGACGCAATTTCCATTTAATTATATAGAAACATATCGCACCCGTGCACAGTGTTTATAATTCAAACATCGTTATTTCACAGCTGCAAAACATGATCTTTAACTTTTTGAAATTTCTCAATAAAGTTAAAAAAAAACGAGTGACGTTATGATAAACATTAGTTGAAACTAGTTTCGCCTATACCAGTAGGCATTTCCAAGCAGATTCAAAAGTGTGTAAATCGAGAGAATAGCAATAACCAATTTAATCAAACAAGACACACAAATCACAATGTTTAAAACAGTTTAGGTGTGTAGGAAAACCACAGTTGAACAAGCGTCTATTGAGATGTGGTTTGGATGCTTCGATCCGCAATGCCTCTCTGACAGATAACTCAAAGTCAGAATTAGAAAAATCTTGGATTCAAAACAATTTGGGCTACAAGGATCAAGATCAAGCAGTGTACATCTGCCAATTCTGGGGTTAATCCTCACCTGTTACAGCAGTGTACGATTTGTACGAACGTTCCTCCGTCAGAATTGTTTCGAATCCTGAATTCATGTAATTCTGACTTTGAGTTATCTATCAGACAGGCATTGCGAATCGAAGCATCCAACCTACCTCCCAATAGACGCTTGTTCGCAACTGTGCGGGGCTTCTTACACGCCTAAACTGTTTTAAACATTGTGATTCGTGTGATTTGTTTGTTTAAATTGGTTATTATTTTCTCGATTTACATACTTTCGAATCTGCCTGCAAATGCCTATACTGGTATAGGCGAAACTAGTTTCAACTAATGTTTATCATAACGTTGTTCATTATTCTTTTTTGTTTGAAACTTTATTGAGAAATTTCAAAAAGTTGAAGATCATGTTTTGCAGCTGTGAAATAACCAGTGGTTTCTTCATTATTGAATTATTGGTCATTTTGTTGTAACACACTATGAGCAAATTTATACTACTGATTTAGCACACATTTCTGTATACAACTTACATGATCATGAAACATATTTCAGAGGTCCGAACACAATTGATTTATTGATTCATTAGTTAACTTTTTTCGTGACGAGATATGCGATTATAGACGAATGTATGACATTGACAGTCAAATATTATGAAAAAACACTGACTGAGCTGACCACATTATAATGAAAATCATAAATAACAACTTTACAGGTAAAATATAACGCGCAATTATATTCCTAAACATGAGTTTCAACTGGATGAAAAAACAGGCAAAAACCACTCTGATATGTGAGATAATAAAATGCAAAAATATGTAGTTACATTATCTGAAACAGTTGTATAATGATCACCAAAAGTAGTGGCAGCTCATAACATTGCAGAGACAAGGGGCGACATTGAGTTCGACGGTGTAGATCTTTTCGATTAATGAATTTTAAAGACACAAGTGCTTATTCATTATTTGTGCCTAAACATTCTCGAAACTGTTTCATTGTATTATGATTGTCATTAGCCGCATTTGAGCTGATTCGCATTTATGACACAGTAAAAGGAATGGGAGAAGAAGAAGCCTACGCCCAATGATGGACTATGGCGTGATCGATCGATCGATATCAACAGAATTATTCAATTTGCTCAAAATCTGTTGTTCAACATGCTCACATTTCTATATAATTATCTATTTATTACATTTATTACATGTGCAATGAAATGATGTTACTAATCTGCATGTGCTTTTCAATTAGGCTAAATAGTGTGAAATTACGCTATTTATAAATTTACACGGTTTTGGTTTAAGATCTCTCTGTATGAATTTCAAAGCGTGTAAACTTACACTATTTTAGGTTAGAATATATAAAGATTGCAAATGTACACTCATTTCGTGTAATATTACACTATGTTTGTTGAATATCACACTGAATTTTTAACAGCGTATGTACTGTATATGTTATGAGATAATTCAATTTATCTTTTTCATTAAATTTAATCCTGTTTTATATTCATATCTAACTATATTTTTGAAAAATTCGTGTGTATTCAATTACTCTGCTTTTCTGATGAACTTTTTCAAAGAAGAAACAAACCTATTTCTAGGTTTTAGGTTTCTATTAATGTATAGTTCTCAAATAATTGTTAGGAATGCGCATTCCTATATACTTTAGCTGTAAAGATATTAGGTGTTCTTCACATGCATTAAAATATCAAATATCGAAGGTTCACATCAGAGATAATCTGAGCACGCTTTCATCATTTCCCTTCCCATCGACAAAAGACAGACAATATATATGTGTCTCGCAAATGGGGTAGGCATGCCCGATTACTGGCTGCATCTGTTGAATATATGCATTTTCCCTCATTCCCAATGATGCATGGATTTAATTTGTCTTGTAAATGAAAGGATATTAATGAATCTTTGTGTGGTATACCTAATAGCAGTGTATGCCTCTATAGGGAATATGTTCAGTATAGATCTGGGACTTCTACAATATTATAAGTATAAGTATAATAAATATATAAGTATTCCCTGGTATATATATATATATATATATATATGTATTATTTCACATATTTTCAGAAAATAGTTTAACGCAGCAAGATGTAATTTTGACAATATACGTAAGTTTTACAAGTTGACAAGAGAAAGCTTTATTCGTATTTCATAGAAACATGCCATAGCTTCAATTCAAAATTCAAATCGGTAAACTGTGAATTGATGTGGTTACTTGGAAGCTTACGATAAGAGGCTGATAGAAGATGGATCTGCCCAAGGATGCACCATGAAGATATTCCGCAAATCAAGAAACAGTGATGATGGTTACTTTACAAAACAACCTATGTGAGTCAATATGCTTTGCAAAGTCACCGTGGAAATGGCCGAGAGTTTGGAACTGCCAGGCCCGGCCAAAAGGTTACACAGCCAGGGCAGGCGAATCGACGGTCTTCTGCAAATGCTCTTTCTGAAGTAGGTTCGTACTTTTGCTAAAAACATGATACTGTTTTACTGAATAATTTAGTTTAATTTTTAGATGGCTCTACTTCTGTTGTGAAATTCAATTGGCGAAACGAAAGTATATTGGGTTGAAATACGTATAGACAATACTATAATGCAAACAAGCTGTCTGTATCCAACATTCTAAGCTTGAAACCTCGACCAAGTAGCACATCGATGTCTTCTACACCTATCAAGCACGGCACTTTTCAAAAGGTCATAACAATTAAGAATTGCAACAATGTTATCATGAATTTATGATTATTTTATTAAAATTTACTGTTTTCTTCAGTATTTAAAAGTTTACAATGATCAAATAAATTTCTCTTCGATTTAAAAAATTTTGTCCATGCGAGGAAAAGTACCCTCATGGAAAGAAAAGTCCTATTTTTCCTCACATGGACGTAGACTCTTCTATATTACTTTTCCATGCATGCATAAAATAAAAATCATTCTGACTTTTCTTGGTCTGACATATTTAACTGACTGATAGTCAATGTCGCCGCGTTCTTCTGATTTCAACTTCGGGACTTAAATTATATGTAGGCTTCCAACCGACGATACTTGAGATGAAATATTTTCGAGATGTGGAAAATTTTTATAAGAACCTACTTGACATTTTGTAATCGATTTGTTTATTGCCTTTGGCCTCTGCGTTCCATTTCTATCATACAATTCTGTACAAAAGCGATTTATAACAATTGACATCTGGTTAACAGGAAACATGAATGACTATTTATATTGTAATTTAACTTTACTTACAAACAAACGTTTGAAATTATTTTAAACAATAAATATATATAATATTGATTTATAGATTTATTTCAGTTTAAAGCATTGTAAATAGAGCAATTATATAATACCTATGTAACTGCGTAATTGCGTTTTATTGGAAAATGTAAAAGAGTTTCTAAAAACATTTTTGATCACAACATATATATTAGACTGGCATCCTATCTATAATTAGAGAAATGTCTGTGTGTATGTATGTCTGACCGGTATTTATCTCCCAACTCTCTTGACCGA
>JAUYWV010130123.1:0-11170 GCA_032274565.1 Nematoplana nigrocapitula
GTGTTCCAACATCATCGTATCCTGAAACACGTTGTTCAATAGTGTTCCAACATCATCGTATCCTGAAACACGTTGTTCAATAGTGTTCCAACATCATCGTATCCTGAAACACGTTGTTTAAGCGCATTACGGTGCCTCGAACGAATCTTAGCAAACTGGGAAGCGTTTAAAGACGTTTATGACAGTATACGATTTTTCGTCTCATATAACACTATATTGAAAATTTGAAAGATAACTAGGTCTGCCATACTCTAGATCAGGTGTCTATTCCAAATTGAATGCAGATGTGTGTGCAGTAATATTTGTGCTTCACAGCGAATGTTGGTTGGCAAACCTTTTATCCTTCTCCTCCATCTGTGACGTGTGTGTTTTCTCCCGCAAATTGTCGGCGGCGTGCAGAAGCTGAAGGACCGGATGACCCTGAAGATCATCGACCGAATCGCGATTGACCTGAGGGCGGCCCTGGCCAAGTCCGGGGACAGCTTAACCCCCGGCCGGATTCCCGTGACCCCGGGCCCGGATGGCGGGGAGGAGGGGGGGCGCAGGCTTCGCCGATCGGCTGTACGGCGTCGCTCCACGCTGCATACCTCCAGCGACCAGCCCACCATGCTCGAGGATAACGCCACATTGGAGGAGACCTATCTAGGGCACCGGTTCAAGTTGGACCGGACCAGTGCGATGGCCAATATGAGTCAGTGTCCAAGATCATTTTAAACTTATGAAGTGCCAGTCAGTAGATAATTCGATGCAAGTGACAGTGAATTTAGTCCGTTTGCCAGTAAATTCTAGTCCTCTGGTACATCTCTGAATGTCGACCGCAGCTACAGAATCACTTGTAGTCCTGCTCCATTGACCGACTGTACTCTCTGTTTCTGCTATCGTTCTCTGACAGCTGTATACCTGACATTTTGGTCGCTTATCCGAGGACTAAATTCACTGTCACTTGGGCTAAATAGACGGGGGAAAAGCTGTTGTTTTCTTAAATTGTGTTTTTTATTACTTTGTGAATTGGTCATTGATTTATTAACAGTATTCTAATTGTCGCGTCAATTGGGACACTCTTTTGTGCTTCCAAGGAAAGAGCATCTACCATTCTGATAGCGCACGCCATTTTTCAGAAGGGAATTCTCCAGTGTAACGGTTCTCGTTGTTTACAATGTTTTTAGTTAATTCTGCGCCGAACAGCAGAATTGTATTCTCTTTCGCGAACCTAGATTCTTTTTGTCACTGGAAAATCGCTGCTCATGTGATCGTTTTCGCCTCTCTGTCCAGCCCTGAATGTGACTCAAGGGCCCAACGCTGGTGAGAAGGCTGCCGCTGACAAACAGGTTGTAGCTGGCGGTGGTGACCTTCCCCCAGATATGGCCAAGAAATCGAGACAAAAATCCCAAACGCGCAAAACGGGCGTCTCCTTTTTGTCTCAAATGAACGAAGAATCTGCGGAGGAAAGGGTAGGCGCTACACCGCTAATGTTCGATTTATTATTTATAAACTTTTTGTATTTTCACATTGAGACAGTGACTGTTTTTAAATACCACATGATAAAGCAGGCGAAAATTGGAAACATGTATTTCATAACTGCGTAAGCGTTTTCGACAGTGCCTCTGCGCACACGGTGTTCCCGGGGACCACCCTAAGGGGTGGTGCGAATTCACGTGCCTCCAGGACATCTTGGTTAGCCTTAGGCATATGTATGGTGTTCTGTGAAAGTTGGGCTTTTGGTTAAATTGCAACTACCCTTTTGAGGCGCATAATGCCGTAGAAAGTTTGGGTATCGCTTGGGCTAGGGCTGGTGTCTACCTCTGTTTCATGTTAATCTCACAGCCTCATCTGGGTGATATTAAACGGTTTAGCATCCCTTCTGAATCACTTTGTATGCCCAAGTTAGATGTATCTACCGGCACGGCCTCTCAGAGGAATCCGTGTCGGTGGACTCGTATCTGAGGGAGTCCCGGCTCCACTGACGAGACCTGCTGTACAACAACAACAAATACAACAACAACATCGGCAAAGGACAGAAAGAAATTGCGTGCTATCGTTGGTGCCACAGCAGCGTTTATCGCGCCACGTACCTGACTAAAAGAAGAAGACGTTTCTGCGTAAACGACTTAGGCGTATATGTTGGTCTACAGGCCCGTATAGCCAGCAATTTATGAGTAGAGGATCGCTTAATGAAAAGGGCAAATTTTAAACACCTCGTCAATATAATTAATTTAAACAAAAGTGAAAAAATTGTATGTACATAGGGGCATTTCCAAGTACAAAAAGGGCACAGCAAAGACAAAGGGGGGATCAGCCGATCCCCCACCCCCCTGACTACGGGCCTGGTCTATATATTGGTTGTATATGACGGTCTATCTCTTCGGTGGAACTGTATATAGGGCGCACATACTGTATACTGCATGGTTCACAAACTACCTAATAAAATAATAAGCAAAGAATTTATCTTTAAAATATCCCCGAATATCCATCAAGAAGAAACTGTTTAAAAGAATGTAAATAATAATATGAAAGTCGCACTGATATAGTTTAAACAATCATTCAATCATACACGGTAACTCGTGCTATTAGTAACATTACATATATGTAATTGTAATATCCTTTCTGTCTATCGGGTTTCTGCCGTGCACAGTGGCGTATATAGAGTTCAACTTTCAATTGTGGGGGACAAGCCCGCGTTTGGGTTAAGTAGTCTTCATGTCTTCTTCACACGATCATGCCATGCTTGGGTTTGCAAACGTTTGGCCGTTGTTATTTTGACCTCATTCCTCCACAAGAGACGAGAACGAGAGTGACAGAGAGAGTGAGTGAGAAGTCGAGGGAGAAAGGGAAGAGAACTGATTCGGGTCATCCTAACCCCAAAAAAACCGGTAACGGCCCACAACGAGCTCAGGCAGGCAGGAAGGTCCTTCAAATTTGTGCGCTTTACTGGGTCATGGAGAATGGAGAGTGTTGGTTCCGGTTGACTGCATCTCGTTCCAGGCCGAGTTTCCGTCTCCCCCAAGAAGAATGTGGACCGTGAGGTGTAAAATCGGGCTAAACACGATTTCAATCAAAGTGTCTTCCAAACCACCTTGCCCCCGCCTCTGCGAGTTGCTAGGCTGTCATGGGGCGGCGAAGGCGGAGGTGGAGGAGAGAGTGAGTTGGTCGGGACCACAGGTGACTCGACCCACCCCCGCAGCGGAGAGGGAGTTTCCATACCCCCTCCCAATCCTATAACTGTGGAGGGGAGAACTTGATCATTTTTTACCTATTATCCTGCACGGACTGGCTGATGGTTGGCTGGTGTTTGAGAAGCCAGTCCGAAAGGCAAGCCCACTTTACTGTCGAGTGTAGGTATAGAAGTGGAGTGGAAGAAGAGCTATAGACGGCATCCGGCTTCTCATTATCAAGTCGATTTTCAGTTGTACTGTAAGGCCCAACAAAGACCACTTCCCCTACAAACACACACTATACACGACTGTGGTATTGGTGTTATTCATTAGAGGCTATTGTATATTCCTATATTATAGCCAGCAATTGATTTTTCGCTCGACTTAACAGCAGAGTTCACAAAAACCAAGGTTTCGATTTAGACGATGTTAAAGCAGTCAGTACTATATTAGTGGGGTTGTTCTAACCACTCCGCTTTTTCTTCCTGGATCTTGCAAAATATTATACAGCGTTATCTATGGGTGATGGTATATATTCACGATTCACGAAAATTGATGATTCCACAATCCATAATATCCGACTTCTAAACCATTCGCTTCTTCCGTCTTTCATAATTTGTCAAGCCATGCAGGAGCTCCAGAAAATAATTTCACCACATGCAGCTTATTAACGACATCGCGCAATCACATTTTCCGTAGCTCCTGACAATTGACTAGCCAGTATTATTATAGTAAATCAAGTCTGATTAGCCTTCTCTTGCGCATACACCTGATGAGTCATAATCAGGACGAAACACCGAAACTAATCGTGTACTATGATAGAGTTGGGCCTAAATAAATTGTGATCCGCAGCCAGCCCCCTCGCCTATATATATATATATATATATATATATAAAACTAGCACTTATCATACTTTTTTTTAGAATGTTTTTTAAATAATCATGACCTTGACTTAAAAACGGATCGTTTGATTTGCGGTGCATGTATATAGGTGGTATACTGTATATGTCTTTACACAGGGTATAGGTAATATTTATTTCTATAGATCGTCAGATCAGCAGAAGTTTGCGAGACTTAGACTTTTTATGTGAACTGGTAGTGGTATAGTAGTTACGTATATATAGGCAAGTAGCCCAAAACGAAACCGCAGGAAATTTAGTTTTAATGAGGCAGAAGAGCAGTAGTTGCAGTCCTGCGTACACGTGTGAATAGTACAGGTGCTGGAGTGATTCTTAACTCTTCCCGGCAACATTTCAATGAGCACATGTATTATACATATACGGCGCACAAATCGCAGCAAACACCCTGCATAAACTGTGTATGCGTGTGTGTGTGTGTGTGTTTTGTGTGTGTGTGTGTGTGTGTGTGTGTGTGTGTGTGTGTGTGTGTGTGTGTGTGTGTGTGTGTGTGTTTGTACTGTATGTATAATAAAATCTATACTTTTAAAAAATGAAATAATTAATTCATTTAGTAATAAACTGAAAATTTAGTTCCAAATTATTAAAAAAGACAATTCATTATCTATATAATAAGACTATCTTGGCCATTACTGATAAATAATGATATTAAATAGTCTAGAAAAATGTTTATCAAGAGCTATCCTCATATCTTATCATTATTAAAGAAAGCTCATTTATAAGGTTCAGATGATGGCAAATGGGATGCACTATTAATGCTGCAGCCATTCTAGTGTCCAATTAGTAATTTGCTCTTGGATTTTACAGGCCCAGTTAAGCTCAATGAGTGATGAAAAAGCACTATAAAGCAACAAATGAAGAATTATTACAGCTGTAGATGTGCCAGTAATAACTACATTATTCTATGTTTGAGTATAGTGAGGGATTATTAGTGACCACAACTGACTCGTGGAGATAAATAGTTTGTTTCAAATGCTCATTTGCATGCATTATCTATCCCAATAAATCTTCTTTACTGACAAATCCTTATCTTATTTCATGGCATGCAGCATCTTGTTGGGACTTATATTTGGGAGCATTTTTATACATCTACAACTAGTTATATAAAAATTTGCTAATTTGTGTTTTATTATATTTAATCACCCTAATTTTTTCTCTAAATACCTTATTTTTAATTTAAATGCACTTTTTAAACTTGATTGGAAAATGCTGTATATCAAAATCATGTTATATTTATTTTCTGAAATATTTTCTTTCTTTATATTAATAATATAATTATGTACCTAAATGTAATATATTTCCTTTTTATTATTACATTGTATATCCATATAATTTTGTTTTACTGACTAATATCCATATATATTAATATTATATACTATAGAGATAGTTTGGACACAATTCAAACAAGGTTTTCTAAAAAAATTAAAATCTAATTATCTTCAATTTAAACAATTTAGAACTATATAAGCTTTCACTAAAATATTTCACTTTACCCTTCCTTTGTTTATAGTAATAAATATACATTAGATAAAATATGAAATCTGTATTTATTTTTTAATACATGTAAAATGATATTATATATTATAATATTTCACATCATATAATAATAATAATAAACTAGTCCATTTCTCGAGCTGCCTTTGTATTTTACTAATTTACAACTAACTTATGTTGTGTAAGTGTTTCTCAATATCAAACTATTATATAACTCTTATGTTGTTATAATTTTATTGATCACTTTTAATTCACAATACCATAATTTTAAAATTGTTTTACATTCATTAGTCACTTGATTAAAGGCATTATAATTGAATTCATGACAGTTTTGGTCCATTGTAATAAAAAATAATAAAATAAAAAATAATAAAAACTATATTCCTGCCATCATTAACATGATGTTTTATATAAAAATAATAATAACAATATATTAGTTAGGTTTTCACTTAAAAAATATATATACATTGTATACTGAAATATGTTTTAGTTTTGATTAAAGTTTAATGCTTTACATTTCTATTATGATTTTTAAGGTAAAAATAAATATATATATGTATCATATATCTAAATTATTTTTATTTTGAAGATTATTAAAATGATAAATTAGAATTATTGATATATTTATGATCTGATTCCTCATTTGCTTTGGTGCTTGCCTTAACTTTTGGATTGATGGCCACCAACCAAAGCTATGTACATTACATGTTTAGGAAAGTGTTCCTGATATGTTTTGTACATATATTAAATTTTTAAAATCTATCTTATTGTGTATTAATTGATTTTTATATATGAAAGTTTTGTATTGTTGACAATATACGCTTCATTTTATATAATTGTACAAATTAACTCTTCCTTATAATGTTTTTTCAAACTTAACTGTATCTCTTTCTAATTTTGCAGCAGACTCTTAACGTTTTAAACACACTGGGTTTTCTAACCCTAAGCAAGGTGTTCATCCCTGTCTCAAGATTTCCGTCTATACTATTTGTTGCCAACTTATACTCATCAGTGCTCACTAAATACCACTGAGACCTCTGACTGCAGTACGCACTGCTCACGTCGATAGCAGTGTAAATTGCGGGGATGGAGAAGTATGACAATTTGGGACTAGTAGGGGAGGGCAGCTATGGGATGGTGATGAAGTGTCGACATAAGGAGAGTGGACAGTTGGTGGCTATCAAGAAATTTTTGGAGAGTGAGGACGACCGAATGGTGAAGAAGATTGCACTCAGGGAAATCCGAATGTTGAAAGTAAGTTGTAGTTGGTGCTTTTTCAGTTTATATTGTTTTGTGACAAGGGATTATTGATTAATATATTGGAATATAAGCGGCAGTGTTTGATGTTGGGTTGATCTTTGAAGTCAAACATGCCTTGTCATTTAGAGTGCACGCTTCTATAACAAATTCATGGCAGAAATAGAATAATATGAAATCCGTTTTAATCTACATATTAGTATGATTAATGTGGCATTCCGGAGAAACAATTGGGACATATTATGATGAATTTTTTATCTCCTTAATGTCCATGTTCATCCCGTTGTTTACCGCTATGTTTGAAATCAGAAGCTTCCCATTCCCCCAGACCTAACATAACCCCGAATCATGAAAAAAACTATTCTCTTGGTAACGTTCTCCTGATTTACTCCACATAGCACCCCCGGTTCCCGTTGCACGAATCCAATTCAACACTTGACCATATAAGAAACAAACTTCAGATCTGAGACGTTAATTGTCCTCAACATTCCAATTTCACGACGAGTTTTGCTCTATAATTAGCAATGAACGACTGAACATGCTATTTTTCAAGCACCTGGCCACTGCACCATTGTCAAAGTCTGAAAGACATTCAAATAATTTATAGATAGATTCGTTTGATTATTGGGCGAAAGTGTTATTTTTTAACATTAAAAGACATTAGACGTTGTAGGTGTTAAGTGGAAGGAGACTACCTTTATATAGGAGTTTCTGATTTTCGTGATTGCAGAGGCTGAAAACGATTCATAGATGGCAGAGCGACATGGAACACTAGAAAATCGCAACTCGGGAAGAAGGCACAAAGAGATGGTGATTGGCATGGACGGTGGGATTGGGGGAGTGGAGATATAATCTCCGTGGGAGGATGTTCTGATGCAGATGGAAAAGTTTATATATCTGGGATCCACTCCTCCAGAAACAGGAGCTTATGAATGTGGTGCAGAGACAGGACTTTCAGAAAAGGGAAGCCCACTAATGGGAAAATAAATGAGATGGATGATGGCGAATATTACTCGTAGAAATTAGAAAAACTGCTGGGGTGACGTGCATAAATGCGAGAGACGTGTTAGATGGTTGTGACATGTGGTGAGAAGAAAGGAAGAAAATATCGTCGTAAGTTTTTCACTGGAGTTCATTAACTATTTAATTAATAATTCATTTTCAAAATTCTCACACAGCTTATGGTTGCCATCGCCATCAGTGCAACGGTTGACCTTGTGCAATCAAGCAACTGTTCAGATAGATAGCTTTTGTCATTTAGGCAGGTATGGAAACTATCAACAGAAAAGACAAATATATACTGCCGCTTATTGGCACATTGGTATTGTTTTCAGCGAAATCGATATTGGTGCTTAACTTGGTAATAGAATACTCCATTCCAGTGTCTAGTTGCCTATTGTTAGTTGTGTGCGTGTATACATTTAAACCCTTTGTCTGTCTGCGACTGTTTATTTGTTCCATTCTTTGAATCCGCTATTTTTAAATGGAGGGCGGGTGTAGGGAGGAGGTACAGTAGTAAGTATTCTTCTGTTCAACTTGTGCAACTATACGTAGAAGAGTGTGGTTGAGAGGAAGCCAGGCAAAACGCACTGCTCTAGATGTGCAAATGACGTGCCTCCCCGTCGTCGTCTGTTGCATCTGAACTGTGTACTAGCAATACTGTATACGGACCGCTGACCAAGTTGGGCGTTGATAGTCCCATATAGGAATGATTTAAATTGGATAACTTTTATACAGATAACAAGAATTCATATATGATTCACAAAAAAATTGTTCTATTCATAAACAAACAAAGATTTATCTACGCCTGTTAAACAGACACACTAAAAAATAAAACGTATACATAGATACGAAATAATGATATAAACAAATGGTTTACGAACAGTGTTTTTCTTATGTGAAGTCTTCTTTCAAATGAGAATTGAAAACAGGATTGCTGGTCTGAATTTCAGTTAGCTCTCTGTAGATCGCCACTTCCAAGGAGATGAGTAGTGTGGATATTGGCCACATGGCCAGCTTCTCTTTTGTGTGTTCCCTTACTGGTTCCGATAGATTCCTTTTTGTTCGATCAATGTACGCCGTATCAGGATCCACCTGTTAAGAGGATTTATAACCGACATTTGATGTGTTCTAGAAAGAAGTGAAAAGGCACAAGCAGCTCTATGAGAACTTAAAAATGACCTTTGGCTGGTCGGGAGGGCGGCGGCGTCAGCGTTCTCGACCCATTCGCAGCAAGGATCTCGAGAGAGTGGGGTTGTTGTCACGAATAGAAAGACGGGAGATGAAAAGGAGTTTATGTTTCCAGTCTTCTTATCTGTGTGACTGTCTGCTTGACCGCGTATCTGAGCGCTAAATCGACTGCGATTTGGATGAAATTCATTGTTGATATTTGATATTTGGTAAAGCTGCCATCAAGCTTCCCACAAGTGCTCCGCTCCGGATTGCCCTCTATATGACATTTGTCCGACCAGATCCCATTTTGCTCAAGACAGATTTATCATGCCTCCGTGCTCCACCCAACGCCGCCTTGCGTCCTTCTTCCCACAAACAGTCATATTGTCCAACTCACGGTGATTTTTGGTGTTTTCCTCCATTTCCCATTTATTATTTGTAAGTATTTCATGTCATATCGCCTGTTTTTGTTAAAAGGTAATCTGCATGCATGCTTACTGTTTTTGTTCATACTTCCCTGAACCGATTCCCAAATGTACAAGAAATTCTCCCAATGCAGTTTATAATTATTATTATTTCATTTCCAATTAGTGATTTATTAACCGATTTGTTGTAACACTATATACACAAAATCTCTATTACCGATTTGAAAACAATTTGACAGAATTCAAGTACAATCAGCTATTTTCAATTTTTTTTAAAACCAATTAATTAATTTGTTAACAAATGAATATACAAGCACAAAGGAAATTGAATTACATTGAAATTATAAAGTTGACAAAGTGATTGTTATTCGCAACAAACTGCCAAAGAAAATAAAATCAACTAATGGCTCCCAGTCACGGGTTACCAAGAGAATGAGAGCAACATCTCAACAACGCACGGCTGGTCTTAAAAGCAACTGCGCAACAACATGCCGCAAATGCGACGGCGTAACTCTCGCACAGCGCACTCTTCGTTAATCATTAATTATCTGTACGAATGCCTCAACCCCGCGATAATGAAACACTCTCACAGTGCTCTGCTCGTCATTAAACAAACGCTATGGGAGCCAGAGGTTCCGTTTTAGGGTTTTTAGGCACTTTTCGTTATTGATATACGATCTGTAATGCTTCTATGGAAATGGTGACAGCATTCGATTTGAATATTTATTGCAAGTGATATTTCTTTGGTTACATTCCGAGCTAGCGCACGCGTTCAATATTTGAAGACGCAATCATTACTTGTGTTTCACAAATTGTCCCAAGAATGATGTTGTCCAACATATCTCACCTGAGTAACCTTTGTTTGTGATTCCGTATTCTCTGGTAAAGTCACAACATAGGATTCTCGTTCACAGACGGGCGTGTTGTCGTTTTCGTCGTTGACCACAATGCGCAGGCGAACAGTAGCATTGCGAGCAGGCATCCCGCCGTCAAAGGCGGTGAGTAGGAACTCGTAGGACTCTATCGTCTCCCGATCCAATTTCCGTCGTAATACCAAGCGAAGTTCTTCCTTCTGGCCCACAGGTCCATTTCCCGTGGTCTGCGATCCTGGCCGACCGGTGATGAATTCCAGACTGAACTCCTCCGGTTGGGGAACCATGACATAGCGGGACACCCCATATTTCCCGATGTCGTCGTCACGCGCCGGCGGCAGGGTATGATATTCACCCACCTCACTGCTCTCGGAGAACTGAGCGACCAGCTCACTCTGCACCCAGTAGGGACGGTTGTCGTTGCGATCCAGAATGTCAACGCGAAGGGTTATGATGGTGCGGTACTCCTCGTCCGAGCGAATGCTCAAATCCAGATGACATCTACCGGGTAGGCCAGAAAACATTACCGCGTTAAATGCGTTAAACAACTTAAACGCGCGGACATTAGATATCAATGTTGGATTAACAAGACTGAATATGCGACACTGTGACAGTATTTTCAACTTCGAATCTTTTTTAGATATGCCATAGTATATCAAACTATAAAATTATAAAACATTGCTCCTTCATGTTCACATGTCTTTTCACTTATTATTCTAATGTTAGAAATTTTTTCTACCATGTTACAGTACTTCATCTTTCTTAAACCCGGCTTGATGTTTATACTCAGAATGTCTTCCATTCTTAACCCTTTGAACCCTATGACGTAAAAATACGTCAGTAACATATGCCTAAGACGTAAATATACGTCATCATATAAA
>JAUYWV010130145.1:0-19842 GCA_032274565.1 Nematoplana nigrocapitula
CTCTCAGTGTTTGTAACAAAGAAAATCAACAATTACTATCTGAATACTACGTTGAAAACCCAGAAAAATCCACTAGACGAGCATCAAAGGAACTGAGTATATCACACCTCCCCACTGGTCTTTAAAAGTCAGAGAATATCTAGATGTCACATTTCCAGATAGGTGGATTGCTCGTTTGGGGAGCATTGAATGGCCTCCACGTTCCCCCGATTTAACATCCATGTACTTTTTTGTGTGGGGTGTTGTCAAAGACAATGTTTATTCTAGGATGCCTCGCACTGTCGACGAAATGAGAGAATTCATTATTGATTCCTTTAGAAGAATCAACGAAAACGTGGATTTGTGCAAAAAGGTCTGCAGAAGTGTATTGGCTCGGCGTGACGAGTGTATTGAACACAATGGACTGCAATTTGAATACGTAAAATGGTTCTTCTTGATTTTAATAGTTTCTCGTTAATTTTAATAACGCATTTGCATGAATTTGTCCATTTTATGAAAATATAAAACTTTACTATGGAGAGTATACTAACTTTTGAATCATCCTGTCTAATATTTATTGCGCAGATCACCTGAACTCTTAACCTAATGACAACTACAGTATGTACAATAGAATCAGTAGAAGAGAAGGAAATTATTTTTTGAAATTCAGTATACTGTCAAATGTTTTCGACAAAATTAAGTAGTTGGTAATCAATCGGAAATTAAAATATTGACTAAACAAACCCCATCTGGTTGTAACATTGAAAGATTTAGATCTAATATTTATTCATTTGCTTAGACTATTCATATTTCCCCACTTGGCTCCTCCATAAATAAAAGAGATTCTTTGTCTCAGACACAGACAGACTAATTACTTTTCTTCGTATGACTTAGATGAATTTCATTGATTAGCTCTTTGTTCCTGTACCTTGTGAGTTTATACGTATTTGAATCTTTTCGTTGGAGATTGCTATTTTATACATAACTTCAAATGCTTCCAACAAATTTGAGTCGACGGTGAAATATTTTGTTTTTTTATAAATCATGTTAAAATTTGCGCAATTAACACTCGGTCGGTACACTTTTAGATTTTCTGCCAAGTCTGGTTGCAAATGCCCCACATACAATGCGTCACCTCGACATGGCTGATGGCGGTGGGAAGTTCTCTCACCTCTTCATGCATCGCTTTCCAATCATGGAGGTGAGTAAGTTGAGAGGCAGGCAGCAGTTGGAAGTTGTATAAAAATACGCTTGCACCAACCAAGTCTCCTCCAGTGAATGGTGCAAACAAGAGATTTACTGTAAATAGTGCAAAGTTAACACTATAATGTTGGATTGAAAAAACAAACCCCGAACAGCTAAAACATACTGTATGTAAAACATCCAAGATGATGCAGAAAACGAACCGAAACAACAGGTCACTTTTAGTCAATATGACGCATTTAAGGTGGTATGTAATGACAAGTAAAAATTTCATAATTTCCATCGAGATTGCTAATTTGGCAGTGCTCAATCTTTGCTTAGAAGACGCATAAGCATATACTGTATAAGACAAGAGTTATATTGCTCGATTATACATACAGTATATTATTATATGATTATATGATATTATCTGATGTCGGCATTGAATTGGTGTCATCAGCCCGCTGGCCGCTGGGCAGTAGTCGCAAGAAAAGGCTATTGATTAAAACCAATATATTGGATAATGAACTGGATCATTTACTGCACAGTACACTAAACATACTTCTAAAAGTGTTGTTACCCGAATAAGTTGAATGAATAACGCCTGGCCGCAAGCAAGTATGGATCGCAGAAAGAAGAATCACGTGATAGTTTATTTGAAACTTATGCCACCTATAGCGAGTCGATCTATTGATTTATTTGTTGTTCCTCATCTCTGTTCATGCCGACTAGTTTGCCACCTAGCAGGCGCACAAAGTGTGTGTCTTGCTGTTGCTATCTGTGCAATAAAAACTCTAGCGACTTCGCAACACAAACCTTAGAAAAGAGTGCAGCAGGGAAACAAATAAAAACATCCACATAACAGAATCTACTATATATTAATGTTTCATGTCTTCATTTCTCTCTGTGATACATTTTTTCCACGAGGGCAAAGCTCGACGCAGCCTTCAATGCCATCTGAGTGAAGTCTAAATGAAGGCTACAGAGACCAAGAATTTACATGCAAACAACAAGAAAAACGACACACGCAACACCAGCCAGGCGAAGGCACCTACAAGATGCCGTTTCGGGGCAATAAAGTACTGGCAGGGTATTTGATGGGACAACGGAAAATGAAATAGTGCGTGTGGTTTCCAACAAGATAAATGCGCAGTCGGGACGCAGTATTAGTTTTTAATGAAGATAGCAGGCAACAGAGAAAAGGAGGTATGCTAGCGTGACCAAAACTGGTTGAGAATACACGAGAGCCCGTATAGATAAGAGGACACACTATGGGGAAAGATTTAATTGGCACTAACAAAGGAGTGCATAGCTATTAGCGTAGATGCGTAAAATACGGCTGATTAGAAAGAAGGAATGTGGATAAGTGCTATAGAAAAGAAAACTGATTGCTAATGCTGTTGACTAATTTCGCTATCCACGTATATTACAATTTCCCTATTTCGACCTTCCCGTTTTATTTTACTTGATACTTTAATCAAGAGTAACAACTAGCTTAAGGACATCTTATTAATATCATTAGTTTGATTGTGACATTGCAACAATTAGCAACGTTATTCACTTCCAGAATCGCTGTAGTACTGGATTTCAATAAATTACGAGGTGTACGAATCTCCAATTCTGAGGTGATCAAGAGAGTGCTGCTACTTGTGGGATTTGAAGTCGTCTACTTATTCGTGTGCACCTTTGCCTTCCCTTTCCACGAGAGAACGGTGCATGGAACACTGATCTCCTGCGCCACTGTGCTATGGGATTATCCCATTTATGCAGGTATTGATTGTGCAATGTATTTGTGATCGTGAAACGAACAAAAGCATGAAGTTTGCAACACTAATATCTTCATAAATCAATAAGTACAAAATTATTTACTGACCTCGCTTTCACAGTACAAAGTAACCTCGAAAACTCAAGTACTGTATATTTCTAAAAGGATTTCAACGTTGTGTGAAGACTGTATTATACAAACTCACCTTGTCACCTTGTGCTGTCAAATATTGGTCGACCCTTGGCGACATCCGTGGTATGTAGTTTTTCTCCAGCAAATCTGTCGCATGCTTTCCTCGTCATTCAATGGATGTTATAGCCTTTCATTGCCTTGATATTGTCCAGTCATCTAGTCCTTGGTCTTCCTCTCCTTTTCCTTCCGCTCATTTCTGCCAGCATCAGATCCTTCTCCATTCCCCCTGCTCTCACTACATGTTCGAAGTAACTAGAGGCTGATTTGACGACTCCGGATTCTAGTCTCCACTCAGGTCTTATTTGTCCAAGTACCAATTTGTTTATTTTCTTATCTGTCCAAGGTACTCTGAGCACTCTCCTCCAGCACCAAAGTTAAAAGGCATCCACTTTCTGTCTTTCGCTCTTCTTCATTGTCCATGTATCGGCGCCGTACAAAAATACGGGGAACAATAGTGCCTTGACCACTTTCACTTTTGTCCCAAGCTTGATTCCTCTGTCATTCCATATTTGTGTCAAGCCACTCATTGCTGCAAACACTAAAATAGTTGGCACTTGTAATGATGCGTGTCACTAAGCGCTAATTCTAATTGTCCCTTAGTATCGGTCTAGATATTCCATCTTATACAGTATAGTACCGTGAATATATATAACAACTAAGAACTATATAATTCGTTGTTAAAACAATCTCGAGACACAATTACTAACGTTTTGAAATTAAATTCTTGTTTGCTAATCACGCAATATCATTGATAAATAATTACTGTATAAATGATAGGTGTTAAATCTTAATTATTGTAAATAGTATTAGAATTAAGTTGCTATTATTGTATATTCATTATTTATATACTTCACGAGCAAGTGAGTGAGTGAGTAGTCAAACACGTTTAAAAACAGATAAATCGATAAATTATATTTAAACTAGTTCCGACTGAATCAGTCAAGGTTGCTGGCACAGTAGCACGTGAAAAGTTGTTCACGAATTGCTTTATGAGGGCCCTTTCGATGTTCGTCCACTCGAGTCGCTAAATGCTGTTTGGTTCGTCCAAAGATCAATCCTGCAAGAAATTTATTTTAAAACGCCATTAGTCAAGAGTCCACGAGGTGAAGCATTCTTGCTGTTGTTGAAATAGGAGCCAGCCTCCATCGACCATAAGAAACTCCTCAATCCATCATTGCTGATTTCATTCCATTTTTAACATTCAAAATTGAAAGAGGTAAAAAAAACATTTTAAGATATAATAAACTGACAAAGAGTAGAAACTCTTTACTGCGCTATTCGTGCATAGACCAACACGATAACAAAAATGAAATATGCGAGAGTGTCTTCTTGTAGGACACCTGAAGAAGTTGGGGAGATGTTGCTTTTCTTTCCGTTTACTAGAACACAAGAACACAGGCAGAAATGTCGCCGTAGAGGTCCATAATAGCAGCAACCAGGACGTCTTGCCAGAATTGGTATTTAAGACATTATGGTATTGCTGCACGAGCAACAGAGTCGCACGTTTATTGAAGTCAAAGAAGACGGACGACTACGCAGAGCAACGAGATGTTGTACTGTGTTACGGTTAGGAAGAACGCCTATTTGGGAAGGAGATAGGGGAGATGTGATTTCTTTCCGAACGCGATTAAGCAGTACACGGCTGCCGATATGTCGTTTTAAGCGTCTGGCGAATGTTGTATATTGGCCTGATTTTTCTCGTTATCTTTTGTATTCGTTCATATATAATTTAAACAAAGCAAAATTGGCTGCAACGCGTTTTGCTTTTGCTTAATAATATCTTTGTATTCAGACGAAATAAAAACATTCAGTACTGCGCGTATATTACACATCGATTTTTTCATCATGCAGATTGCAGCGACATGATTAATGGAATTCCGAAATCCAGACCTAATCCATCCATGGGACGGGCTGCATAGTGGAATTATAACTAAGTCATGCCAGACTGCTGTATTAAGTGCATCAGATAGTTTTCATCACAGAGTAGGGATACGCAAAGTGTATAAAATAATTTAAATTCTTATAAGACATGAAAGATTTTCATTATATTTGTAATTAACTCATTTTAGCGGAATATTTTTGATTAATTAACTTGAATTCAATGTTTTCCATACAATTCTAAAATCTTTCCCTTTAATTAAACAATGGTTTATTCTAAATATTCTTTTATACTACTAACTAAATGAAAGTAGCATATTTCTACAACAGTTAATAAAACTAATAATATTAAAAATGAATTTCTTATAAATTTTAAAGACTACTCTTTGGGTTTCTTGACAGACTGAACCTTATTCAGTTTAATTATCTACAGTATATTTACTGTAAATTTTATATGTTTCAGATACCTTGATATCTGATTTATTTATCATAGGCTACAGCACATCATCGATGTTTCTAATTCATTTCTTTTTTTACAATTTAGTGTTGTAATCACTGAAGAATTAATTTGTAAGAATTTCATTGTATCATGAGATAATTTCAGTAATGGCACTGGTGATGTGAAGTAAAAAAGCCACAATACTTTAAAATAAATTTATTTGCTCTTGACGTTTCGATCACAACCGTTGAGAATGATGACTGATTGTCATCGAAACGTCAAGAACAAATAAATTTATTTTAAAGTATTGGAGCTTTTTTACTTCATTTCATTGTATATTTTCTTCAACTGTGCATTTAATGGTTGCTGGTTGACTTTCTATTACTTGTTTTAAACTGTTTTCCAGTTCTTAATATAAATATTTTATGCTAACTAAGTTTAACAATTAATTATTTATTCCTAATTTGTTTCAGTTAGAACGGATACTCACTAATAATGAATGCAAAATCATTTCACTACATCAAATCGAGAAACATCTAGTTATGCAATTTTTTATCAATATGTCATCAATCCAATAAAATAAACAAAAAGGTCAGAGTTAAATAGGAACGCGCAATATTTTTGCAAGGATATTTAAATATGAAAACCAATGAAGTATCCTTCCTTGTTCCTTTGTAGGAATATGCTTCCTAGACGTTTGGGGACTGCATCAATGCTACAACAGTCATTCCGCGCCGAAAACCTACAATGTGTCCGTCTACCATGCGTTTATATTATACAATTCTGCAACATTCCTTATACTCTATTGTCTAACTATGTAAGTAGTAAATCAAGTATATCTTTTGTATATTTTAGAAACGAGATGCAATATATTATAAATACAACTAAATCCATTTTCAGGTTGATGCTTACAAAGATGGGACATTTTTGGATTACGATGCTTTTTATATACGTACTTGTCATAACCTTATCCGTTCAAGCGGCCTTGTTCTTTCATAAAGTAAGTAACTTACGTATTTCTTTCTCCTCCTAGAGCCATTTAATGCATCATGCTATCTTACTGTGTTTTTCATTAGTTTATATTATAATATAATATAGAAGACACCAGAATTTGCGGAGTGGAACGCAGATCAGCACCATCATAACCCAGTCCACACCTAGTCATACAACCAACAGTCCAACACACAGCCTAGGATGGCCCCTCGTGTGTAATAATTGAATGGGCCCATTGAGAGCCTTCCTTGAAAGAGATCCGCGACCTGGCTAATCCACCAGTCTTATGGTAGAATTAGATCATGTAAGTGGCGCCTCAGACGCGGCCGAGATATACTCATGTGTTCAGACGCATCCCGGAAGGACCCGGGTCGTTATGCGATCTTTACAAACTCTCCATTAGGTCATTCCCTATAGCCACTGAGTCGATTCTCTCCTCAGAGTTTCAGAGTCTCTCTCAAAGTCAGTCCAAAGACAAAATAAATATTGAAAAGCACCATCTTGTAACCGTTTTCACACAGAAGAATGTAGAGTAACTTGTTTTAATATACAGTAAATTCCTGGCGGAAAGTTCACAATGTTGTCACGCACTGCACTAAGAGCAAAAACCTGCTGTCCCTCCGCAGTCGAAAGCTGTCAGAAAAACGTTACTCTCCATCTCTCAGTAAAACATCACTCGTTGTAATAACGGCGCGTCATATTCTTTACGTGTCTTTAAGTAATTTATGTTGTCTGTTTAAAATAGTCAATTGTGCTTTCGTGCTCTTGTTATTATCTCACTCGATTGTTTAAGTGCTGCATGGTAATAATGTTGAGTATTTGAAACCGGCCGGTCGCAATGGTAATAAATGTCCACCCTTAGTTTAGTTCTCCTCGTTTTATTTCGTATTAGACTAATCTGTAATGTATGTATTGTATTGCATAAATAAACATGAGCCCGTAGCGTTGCGGTAATATTGTCAGCAAGATGTCCAAAATAGTAGGCTTAACCAAAGAATTAAAAACGATTATTTGAGAGCATCTTCAGCAACTCTTCTTTTTAAGAGGGGGATGAATGAGCAGCAGGTTCGCTTCAGTCAGAAAGTCATAGATCAGCGCTCTTTGGAAGCGTTGATGTTTTACCAGAGAATTATATAGTGAACAGCAGAAAATGAAGAGACCCATAATGCTGCAAGGAAATACAGTGAAACTGTGGCGGCTTCGTTTTCAATAGTTGTAGTTTCAGCGACTGATTCAAAAGGATTTTTTATATCGATCTATTAGACTTTTGTTAACGTACATTTGTATTGATTTAAACAATTTTTAAGGTTGAGTCAGTTCATGATCACTTACTTGCTTTATATATGTTGTAGTCTTATTGTCAAACCACATGTATTTTTAATAATTCTAACGAAAATCATAAATTTATTGTCGACATGATTTTCAGAATGTATTATCTCAAATTGCCTATATGATTTACCTTGAAATTATAATACTTTATTTTTTCAGAATGTACGATAATTTAAAATTTGAACACTACGCGTATGATTGATAACGCGTAGATAAATAGGAATTCTTATTAGGAGTTTAAAGATGAAGTAGTTCGACCTATGAAAGTAGATTTTTATTATCCAAAAGAATTCTTTGTTCAGAATGAATGCAAAGTCTGATGATTATTCAGCATCAGAGGAGCATTAAATGTATTGATTGCCTAATGGAAGGAAACCTTTACATTTACTATATTTCCAAAAACAACAGATATGCCTATCGACCCAGAAGAGTTGTCGAGTCCGAATTTCTGTCACGAATGTCGACGACACGACAGGTCGGCACAAAGTGAGCCTCAAGCTCAATCGATCTGGGGAAATTGAGCAGATCACCTGTGTGCCATGCGGTCTTCTTCTGGCCGGAGAAGATCCCGCGGAAGAACCGCCCGGTGGATTGCAGAGGCAGGCACTCGACGAGGCGGCGGTTAACGGTCACATAGCGCTTGAGCAACAGGGCGAGCACAAGGAAATATTCAAAGGTTACACTGAGGTACAGCAAATATTCTACTTTATATAAAGGATGACACAACGAATAACGTTATATGCTATAGTAAATCTTCCTATATCAACTACAGACTGTTCATATATGCGCGATCATAGACGCAACCCCACACAAATAAGCCCAGAGGGAATAGGTCTGGGGAGTTTGCTGACCAAATGTCTCTTGAGGCTTTGTTAACACGTTCACCGAAATGGTTAGAGATCCTGTTACAGGCAACCCGTGCAGTATGTGACCTTGCTGGAACCACACACCTCAGATTGGCGTCTGGTCAAATTCTGTAGATCTTCGTAAAACGGTTTAAATTTAAAAGTCATCTATGGGAGGTACAGTGCTTGAAGCTATCTCGATAAAGCGCCTGAACCCAAGTCTATGTGTACAATCTGATATTTATTCTCTCAGATTTATCCTTTAGTGTGGCTGCATTTCTTATATTGTTTAAATTTATTACTTTTATATTTAATCTGCATGTATTGATTTGTAAATCTTAACCAGTCGTGTCATTTGTATTCTTTATCATTATTGATGTTTTCTGAATAATATTTACCTACGTGTAGCGCTTTCTGAAGAGCTCCCCCGATATTTCATTTCATTAGACATTATGAATCGGTGCGTTATCTTGTAAATGTTTCTCCGGACCGCATACCACCTGATATTATTATTTTTTTATTTGATCAATAATATTTTAAATTTGAATTATTACAAATTAGGTTCAAATTAAAATTACATGTTGACATGTTATTGGCCATATATTCCTACAAGTAGAACAGATATGGTTCAATCGCTTGCAAATTATCGGGGATCAATTTCGTTCAGAGATTTCCTGGACAAATGCAAAGTAATTGTCATTTCTAATTCTAAATGCACCATTTAAAATTTAATAACGTCCTGTTAAATTTAGAAAATATTATTTATCACATGTTATAAATATTTGTCAATTCCAAAAACAACCATTTTCTAGTATTTTTTTCGCGATCGCCAAGAACGGCCGAAGTGCATCTGTCAAATATTATTCAAGATTTTGTATTTGCTTAGAAAGGGATATATTAGTTCTTTTTCTAAAATCACTGTGCTGATTGTTTTGGAAACTTTGGTGCTACCATATTCATGTCAGTCCAAAAACATTGCCTTCTAGGAGGACCTTGACCGTCTGCTCGACATGTACAACCGACTGAGAAGAGCCAATCTGGTTGCCGAACGGGAGATCGAATCGTTGCGCGAACGTCTCAGTGCTCTGACAACACAGGAGGGGAAAATTGTTGTTCCTTGTAAAAAATTTCCATCGCGTTTCTCACGGAATCCCGCGAAAAGACCAGATCAGACCCTGTCCACTTCACGTTCGTGCAACGATTCCAACGCTTGGACCTCGGTAGACACCATGGCCTCCTCTACCTTGCCCTCTTCAATGGCCTCCAGTTGGATGTCCAACGGTGGTTCGGAGGAAACGCGAATTGACCATTCGGAAACAATGAGTCAGTCGGATACGACGCCACCATCGTGTGTGCAACTTCTGCAAGGCCAAAAGCTCCCCTTTCTTTCCCGAAAGAGCAAGACCACCGGTGGCGGGAGGTTTAAGTTGAAAAGTTTGACGAAATCTGCAACATTTGATTGTGGCGTTATACCAGAAAATATCGCCGCTACTGCCAATGAAATATGATGGGGCCTTTTGTAAGGTTTGTTGTGTAAACTACAACACATTGAGTATATTTAAATATGATGTCTTGTATTTGATACAATACAAACTACAGTATAATAAACTGTTCAATTAATTATACTGTTGTTGGTTTTACTTTGACAGTCTCAACTTTCGTCCTACATGCGCTTAAGTTTATATAAAAAATGCAAATTGCGCGGTGGTCAGTAAATCCAATGGGTTTGACGGAGTTTTTTATTTCCCGCATCCGCGTACTAACTAAAGCTTTATTGCGGAGATGGGCTCTATTTCCGATGTTGAAGGCCATTCAAATTTTGTGGTCATTGCAAACTTCCATGATGTGAATGATAGATTCTTCCTCGTTTTTACACCACCTGCATCTGTCCTCTTGCTGCATTCCTCCGACTTTGTTCCTAAAACTTTCCAGCCAATAACATTGGCCACATCTGAGATGAGCTGACAAGGATCTGTCCTTCCTTTTCCAGTTGTCTGTGCATCCCATAATTGATCGATTTTTTCTCATGATGGCATATCGAAATGTATTCTTTTATAGGCTTTTGGACCACTTGTTATTTCCTGATCTCTTGATCTTGGATTTGATTGAGCTTAAGGGAATCTTGGCTTCCTCTTAATTGACATTCTTGAGGGCATCTCCTGCGTCCTTGTCAACCGCTTCATTCCTTTCCACTCCACAGTGGACCGCCGCAGACTGCATGCTTATGTCGATTTTCCTGCTAACGCCATAAGGCTTTCCCATATGTCCATTTGGATGGTCCCATCTTGTTTCAGGGGGCCTTTCTCCAGAGCCCTGATTGCAGACTGTAAATCTGTACATGCAATGAGATTATTGATGTCGTCTCTCTGGATCACATTAGAATTTCTTATGGCGTTAAGTCCGGCATTAAAGGCTGACAGTTCTGCAGACAAGGAAGACGCTAATGTGTCAGAGCAATGCAGCCGCCTCCAAGCGGTGTTCCCTGAATTTGGGAGTCAACCAGTCCAATCGGAGAGGGTACAAAATGACTACACACAACCCACGCTCCAGTGTAAGCCGAAGTTTGATGGAGTCATATATAGGTGCTCGTTCTTTGTTCAGTCGACGCTCCAGGTTTTCTTTTAAAGGAGGGTGAAAACTTTGACCGCGTTTGAAAATTAATGATTTACCACTTACACATTTATGTAATATCTCTCTTGTATATAGTTTGGATATAATCTGGACTATACCATACAGCTGAGTATGATGTTACATAGTTTGAATACAGTTCCAAAAACCTCCCAACGGCATTGCGTCTATGTATAGTTTTCAAAATCTTGTAAAACGATTATTTTGAGGAACATATTGAAAACTAGCTCTAAATTTGTTTAAACAGAACACGATCTTACTATATAGCTTTCTTTGAACGATGCTGATGATGCATTGGTGCGAGTCAAAATTGGAGTATTGATGTGTTAAATAAGAGGTGTCATGATTAGGGTTATGAGGGCGTGTTGCAATAAAACAAATATACGGTGTCCGTTTTATTTTTATTATTTATTTATTAATTTAACCATTTAATTATAAAAATAATAATTACACTCATGATTTTCTTCATGATGACTATGGACAGGTAAACAAATTTGAATATGTAATTTGAATTGATATACAGGGTGTCCCATAATTAACCGTTCAAATTATAATCGACTGAAAGCAGATATTTATAAAAACTGACTAAGCGAAACAGACTACAGACATCGATTTCTTCATCGCAATATTAAACTTTTGACTTAGAGTGTTCTATGGAGGTGAAAGAGCGCGTCATTTATGTTATGACTAAAAAAAATTGTAGAAATAATGTTAAACCCGCAGAAACCTTTCGTATGCTGGTAACTGCCACGGCAAATGTGATACCTGAACGGCGAGTCAGAGAAATTGTTTAAGAGTTTTCGGATGACACAAAAAACAAGCTTCGAGCGTACTGAAACAAGCGGACGGAAAGTTTCTGGGAAAGGGTTGGCCTAGTAGAAAAATTTCGAATTGCAACTGAGACAGATTCACACTTGAGTTGCAGACAACGACCGTTCTCGCGTGTCAAGAGTCACCAATGATATCTTGGAAACTAAGAACTGCAACAGGTTACTACGTCAACCACCGCGTACTTCGCTCACACAAACATTCTCCATTGATTTGTGTACCCGAAGTTGGCGACGGAAACTTCAATAATTCTCTCAAACACAAGACACGAACTTGGGCAATACCTAGAAGAAAGTCTATACAGCAGAATACAGATGTCACAATTACTAGGCAATTTGAGAAGTGAAGAAACACTGTCAGGAAATCATCTATCATGCAAGAAATTACATTGTGTAAATCTATCTAACTCTACAGTATGTACGCATAAAATGTTGTTTACCTGTTCACCATATTCACTGGCATTTAAATAAACGTGTTTAAATTTATTAAAACAGTGTTTGGTTTTCAAAACACCCTAAAAATAATTTTGTACAGAAAAAATGGCATTCAAATTAAAATTGAACGACATTCCTCAAACTTAAGGAGGGTCAAAACCCTGTGACCCCTACCTGAATCCGCAATTGCGTCGGTGCGTGGTGAATTCTGCAGCATACACGCGGTAATACTAAATTAGTAGTGATGCCGACCTTTGCACAGCAAAATATGGCGGATCTGGAGCTGACTAACCAAAAATTGTCGCCTGATTTATCCACTGTGGGTGGTAGCATAAGCCTAATTTGATGAATGACAGAGGACGAAATGTAACAGTTGTGTGCCACCACTATGCGAAATTGACGCACACAACCATATAATATTTAGCCATGCTCCGAGGCATTGCAAGGCTTATTCTTTTTATAATTAGTATCAACCAATTTGATGCTGCTAAAGTCTGTTTCTCTACTACAATGAGTTTCAGATTTTTTTGGCGTTTTACTGCGCGTTCATTAAACATATTTTCAATATACTCTTTTAGTGGTTTCTCTGTCTCTCTTTGGAAATATTCCTTATAATATCCTCGGCATAGATGTTGTAAAGTGTTGCTGACGCACAATACTTTCTTGGTGTAGTCCTCAACCTATCTGAAACTATTAATGACTTCAATGCTAATTCCCACTGTTGCTTATTTATCTTTGTATAGACTTGTTTGTAGTTCAATCATGTGTCCTGAAAACCCACTTTGTGGTGACTTAAGCAGTCGAAGGCTTTAGCGTAATCAATTACAAAACCACACTTATCAATGAAAATTGAAATGTACTTATGAGCATTCGACTCTACATAGAGTTACAGTATGTATAAAATTTCGTATTTCAAAAGCCACGAATGTATTCGTAGGCATTGAAAATCCACAGTTTAGTTAATGTACTGAATATAATTTATGATTAATTCATCGTGCTACTTACTGTATTGATTGTAATCTGCCAACTTCCAATTTGATCGATCATGAGCTTATTCACATTCTTTCATTTGCAGGACATTCGTTGCCGAAAGTACTAGTACTTACGTAGATTGCAGGACATTCGTGATAAATAATCGATAGGATTAAATAGTACAGGATACCATTTAGTGCATAGAGTAAATTATATGTACAGAAGAATTAAAAAAACTAAAATGAAACCAATCTGATTAGTCCATTGAATCGTGCTGTCAGGAAGGAATCGATCTGAGCAAGCGATAAGCAATGCGTTCGAGTCCAAATTGGGAAGAAACGGCATTCTCCAAATTAACAACACGATCAGAGAACTGTTTAAGGAAAGCAGCTTCAACCACTGGACGATTTTTAAAATCATTACAAATATAAATAATACGACTAGAACGAAAGTCCATAGAATGGCCATGAGTCCAAACATGTTTAGATAAGTATTGTTGAAATTATGATTTCCGACTACTCTTTTGTGTTCCCTAATACGATAGATCAGATGTCTTCCTCTTTCACCAATATAGAATTTGTCAGAATTATTACAATGTATACGGTATACACCTGTTGGTGAAACAGTAAGAGATCTGAGCTGTCCTATTAAGGAACTTAAAAGAGAAGTCGAAAATCATAATTCTATGTACTTTCGTATTAATTATAATTGTAATGATTTTAAAATTCGTCGCGTGGCTGAAACTGCTTTCAATAAACAGTTCTTAGATCGTGTTGTTAATTTGAATACTGTTTTTTTATTTGGATTCAAACATTGCTCATCGCTTGCTCAGATCGATTCCTGTCCGGAAGCTCGATTCAGTGGACTAATCCGATTGATTTCTACTGTACAAGTAAAGTACATAAACTCAGTTTTTTTTAGTTTTTAATTCTTCCGTACATACGAATATGTTGATGACTCTATGTGAAGTCAAAATCTCGTAAACACATTTGAAGTTTAATTGATGAAGCCGGATTCAACTTTTCGTTGCGACCTTAGCGTAATCTACAAAACACACGTGAAGAGGAAGGTGGTGTTTTCCCACTGTTTCTTCATTATTAAACGGATGTTGGTGATTGCTCTCTCGTTCTTTGGCTTTCAAAAAACCTCTGTCATACGTTTTTGTCATTCGGGTTGCAATTATCTTCAGAAGACTCTTACTTGCAAAATATAACAACGTAGTTTACAGTATTGTGCGATGGTTTAAACAGCAAGTGAACAACCAAAGGTATCCTTGGACGTTAATCATTTTGCTGGACTGACAAACACTTGCAATTTAAGTTGATACAGTTTTAAACAATTGATTTAATAATTTAAATTTTAAAATTATTATCTTTACGAAATGCGTATAAAGTCATTTGATAAGAAACACAATAAAGTTTAAAACAACAACAGCAATATAACTGCTAGGAGAACACTTTCAGAAAAGGAGGCACCGTTATTAGTTAACGACACGGTGAGAGAAAGCGTACTGCACTCTTATCTCCACAGCTTCATGGATCGCCATCTCCAAGTCAATTACGTGCTGAGTGGATCAAGCTGAACGGGTGATCATTCCCTAGAGCAAGACGTACAGTCCACGAGATCCGTGTAGACTGCACTCGGGTCTCTATTTTGTGATTCTTCATAGAAGAGATGGCGATCCATGAAGCGGTGGAGACAATAGTGACGAACCCTTCTCTCAAAGTGTCATTTACTAATAACGGTGCTTCTTTTTCTGAAAGTGTTCTCTTAACAATTGCATTTTTAATTTATTGTGTGTCTTGTCAAATGACCTTGAACCCGCGTTATTTTTAAATCTGTGCCTTGAGAATGACTGTAGAACGGTCGAAACCGGTTGCCAATTCTTAAGATACTGTGGTTAATCGTTTCTATCAAACATACTTCCAGATTCCGAAATTATCAATTTAGCTGCAACTAATACACATTTATTAAGCTTTGGAAGCATTAGCCAATAATAGTGCCTTCTTTGTTTAAAATATATATAACTAATCTGACGCGGTGTATTTAAACACTTTCACTTCATCTGTTTATTAATGTCTGGCAAAGTGAAATAATGCCAAATTTAGTCACAAGCTGTTCGAATTCATTGTGTTCACATTTATCTGACTCTATTATTCATATTATTTTTCTTTCATGTTAGATTTTCTTCTAATATATTATTTCTTTATAAATTAAACTAGTGCAATTGTGAGAATGCTATTCATGAAGAAAGCTCTCTGTCATCAAATGTCTTTTCAGCGTATCATCTAAAAGACTGAAAAAGTCTGTTTTGAATATTCAACAATGCTTTATGTAATTATGTCACTTTTTATTCCCGGCAAATTTTCGCTATTTTATTATGCACAATTATATGGAAAATGACTGGAGTATATACACTGCCAACACACATCTAGAAATCAAACTGGTTTCCAGCACAACATACGCAAAAGTGACACACTTCATTCAGAAAGTAGGTCATTTTCCACTTTTTGTTTTCGATTACCTGAATGAATTTGGAATTCTATGTTCATCACATGCTTGGCAAGTTCCGTATCTAAACGGTTGCCATAGTTACGAGAATTTGTCATTGGCACTGCTCCCGTGTAGACTGACACCTTTTCCGGTGGTGGTGCTTTCTTTTTCAGATTGCCCTAAAATCGAATTGCAAAAAAGATATTGAATGAAATAAATATTTAGTTCTTGTAAACAATAAACCACTAAACCTTCGCCGGTATTGTGAGATTAATAAATAATGTCAACTAAACAAATTTATATTTAAGATGAAAGCATGAGTCAACGGAAAACTGAGTTGACATCTAAAACCAGGGATTTGCACAATGTAAAAATTGTGCATGGTATATTGCAGGGAGAGAGTCTTTACCTTTCCTGTTGATATTAAAAATGATACCTCAGTGTTAAGAACAGGAAAATAGCATATGATCTAGAAAAGGAAAATGGCGAGTTGAAACATATTCTCTTGAAATGCCTGATGAAGAGAAACTAACGTCAGTAGTTCAAGGAGTGGGCTCAAGAAATTGAAAATCTTTGAAGGAGACGGAATGATGTTCAAAGAAATTAGAACGAACTTATTAGATTCAGACAAAATGTGGCAAAAATTTTAGCAATTAATTCGCGGGCTCATCTGCCTTAAAAAACGGCGTATAGGAATCGGAATCGTAGACTCGATAAAAAGCTGATGCTCAAGAGCTGGATAGAAATAGAATGAAACTGATGTCAATACATGGAACCCAGCACTCTAAAAGTAGACATTGTTAGGTTGATTTAAAGAAAGGTAGAGGAAGAGGAATGATTGGGGTGAAAGAGTCTCCAACAGAGTTAAAAGACAGAACACGTCAAATGCAACATTGAAAAGTTAGTTTAGGCAGTAGAAGAGGATATTCTGAAGCCAGGAAAAAGAAGAAAAGTGAAGGAAAAGATGCTGAAAAAGACTTGATAAAAATCACTTCATGGACAAGTTGGCAGTAGATCATGGGATGGAGTTAAATGGGGATTTAAAAAGGATAATAAACGATTCATTTTTACTGTACGATATCAAGCCATGACAAACAAGAAGCCACAATGCGGACAGAACATGGGGAGACGGAATGGTTTTTATATTGTGAAGGGAGTTCGGCAAGGCTGCGTTCTGCTCCCCAATCTATTCAACGTGTACATTGAAAGGATAATAAGAAGCGTGTTGGATGAAGCAGACTGCGGCATTAGGATAGGAGGGAAGCAGATGAACAACCTTAGGTATGCAGACGACACCACACTTATATCTAAGAGCAAGGAGGGGCTGGAAATTCTGTTGGATGCAGTGCAGAAGGAGAGCGAGAAGGCTGGTCGGCATCTAAACATCAAGAAGACCAAAGTGATGACTACAGGGCACCTATCGGAATTCAAGCTGGGAAACGGAAAGGTGGAGGTGGCGACAGCTACATCTTCCTCAGTTCCAAAATAATGGCAAATGGCGGCTGCAGAGAAAATATAAGAAGGAGATTGGGCTTAGGTAGAGCAGCAATGTCGGGACTGACAAAAATCTGGTAGATCAGGAATGTTTCTGCGAAAACCAAAAAGAGTAGTGTACAATTATTTTCCATAGCTTTTACGCCGCTGAATCGTGGACTGTGAGAAAAGAGGATAGAAGGAGAATCGATGCTTTTGAGATGTGGTACTAGAGAACAATGCTGACAATACCTTGGGCTGCAGAAAGAACGATTGTATCCATATTTAAAGTAATGATCTTGAAACAAAAGCTATACTATATTTCGGATACATTGTGAGGAGGCAAGGCGAATGCTTGGAAAAATCCATTATGTTGGGAGAAATCGAGGGAAGTAGAGGAAAAGGAAGACCTCCTACTCGATGGATCGATGAAGTGACAGTTCAAACACTCCGCAATCTGATGGACTTGGCTCAAGATAGAAAGGGTTGGAGGACAATGGTCATGCGTGTCACCAAGGGTCGTGCAAGACTTGGAGGTACAAAATGACAAGGAAAGACCAAGCCATAGGTAAAAATAATGAGACTAATGGTCTATGATGAAAATGTGAGAACTTTCTGGAAGCTTAAAGAATACAATATAGCACGCATTGTTGCTGAGTACTCCAAGCTCTCCCAGAAAGTTTACATAGATATATGACTAGATGTCAAGAAGAATACACGATGGAAAATTGAGGAAGTTGATATTAAGTGGAATAATCAGAAAATGAATGTACGAGTGTCTTGCAGTTCGAGAGGTGTAAACTTATTTAGGACAGCCCAGTTCACACTGATAAGAAGTGAAAACACAATCAACAAATCCACAAATCTCTATCCCTGCAGGTTTTCAACACAATCTTTCCTTCCGTTCCTCTGGTCCTCCATTTCCTAATTCTTTCCATGTATATTAGACGAGGTCGACCTCTTTCTCTTTTTCCATCAATCATGCCTGTGATACAATTTCTTTTACCTATATTATATAGTCCCTCTTTCCTGGCCCAGGAATACGAGCTGCCTTTTTCTTATCAATTTGATCAACTTTCTTTCTTCTCCTGCTCTATTTAAGACTTCTTCATTTAAATTGTGGTCAACCCAGGATATTCTGAGCATTCTTTGAAAAAACACTTTTCAATGGCTTCAAGTCGACTTTCCATCTGTGATGATATCGTCCAACATTTACTTCCATAAGTTAGAATGGAGTAGACATAATAGCGTAGAATTCTTTTCCTTGTTCCAATCGCCATCTTCCTATCTCTCAATACTCTCTCTAACTTCTGAAATGAAGGATGGTAGAGTCTGAAAATAAAATACAAGCGTAGAGTTTCATTAACAATAAAAAATGTTGGAGTTACCTTTTGGTCATATTCTGCTAAAAATCCCCATGTTGCTTCCCTAAAACACGCGAAGAATTTAGTCTTTAAAACTTTAATTGAATATTATATATGCCTAGAGAGATTCTCACCATGCCTGTCGAATATTCTTCTCACCAATAATTGCTTGACGCCATATTCTATCCTGTGAGATTGAATCGAAATATTCCGGGGAGCCTCGTTTCGCTCTGTCTGTACCCGATGCATCCGGCTGATTTCCCTTATTAGTCGATGCAGGAACACATCTCTCGTGATACTGACTGAAAAAGAGAAAAACTGATGCATTTGAATCAGTACTAAAATCGTATTTATCATCGAAAAATGCATGAGAGAAAGTCAATTAATCCGGTTGACGAATATCTGTGGCCCTTTAGACTGCATTAATTGTTTCTTTGATATTTTCACTCCACTGGGTTCTTGGGTGTTCTCGTTTGAGTGTGCCTTCTATCAAGAGCGTCATAACCTGCTTTTCCGGGCTGTCAGAACGTCGTCGGGAAACATGATAAAAATGTTAGTTAGTTGTATTTGGCGAACCTTCTACATGAGCCTTCTCTTCCCATCAATGTTTTGCCGGACGCTGTTGGTGGTTCTGTGATCCCTCCATGATATCCCAAATCTTCGCCAAATCTACAACTCAAAAGTCAAAATCATTTTTTCTTCCATGTGCATTCATTATGTATAGATATTAGTACTTTTTGTAACTGATCCTCTTTCTGTCCATATCTTATCGAGCAAGATGATTGCTGATTTGGCCAGAACTCTTTCACTTTTTCTACCGTTCTTCCTCCAACTTCAAGCATACACAGAGGGTGGAGCTGCCCATGGAAGCTTAATTCTTGATTCGAAGTCGTTTCATTTGAAAAAATGCCATTAATTCTAAATATATATGGAAAACTCCAAAACATGTACCGGGTAATTCATAATTCTTAACACAAACTAAATCATTAGTATTAAGTTATTACACAACATTTATCATCCAAACTTAGTGTGCAGATAGTAAACTCTA